>JANHFP010005634.1:253471-265562 GCA_032468135.1 Calamaria suluensis | reverse complement strand
TGTTGATTGGAGCAGTTGGGGAGGTTGAAGTCCATATCTTAAAGTTGCCAAGGTTGAAAAGCATTCACCTAAACAGAAGCTCTGTGCTTAGAACATGACTTTGTTGCTCTCTGGGCCTTCTGTAAGGTTTGCCCATATGGACAGAGTTAGGAAAGACACACATCTTCCTCATAGTAGTGCTTTTATATGGGAGGATGGGAGATAAGAAAGGTTTGCATCTTATGTTGTGATGGGACCCGTCCAGCTTGTATGAGCTGCTCCTTCTCCACTATATATGAAGCTCCTCTTTGTGAATTTCCCAGATCTAGAAGTAATAGTGTTTGGCTTCATAAAATTATTGAGGGAGTTGGGATCTTGGAAGTCAGGTAGCTGAACAACCTGTTCAATTCAGCATCTGCAAAGCAGGATGAAACTGCAACATATCTGGGTCCTCCATTCAGCTTTTGCCTAAAATCCTTTAGTGAAAGAGATTCCATCAAGTCCTGAAGCAGTTTGTCCTACTATCAAGTGGTTTTCACCATTCCCTAATGCTGATCAGCGATCTGACACATGTCAATTTCTACATATTTGTTTTATTCTTGCTGTTTGGAACAATAAAGGACTCAGCAGGGTTACTTTGGTGCGTTCGGCTTATATATCTGAAGGCAACTATCCTGCTCCTCTTTAATCTTCTCTTCTCCAGGCTAACTATACGGTGCATTGCAAATCATAGGTTGCGCTACAGTTTTATCCAATGAAACATTAACACAGTAATTGGAACAATGTGATCTGAATTCTTTGTGTGTCAAGCTGCAGGTTCATGCTGTCAATTATTTCAATTCCAAGGGCTGACACGTTTGGCTATGGTTACAGAAACTATTACTGAAAATAAATACCTGCAGCCTTGAAGGATGTGTTTGCATGCTGTAGTTATGTATGCATCTATTATCCCAAGAGAACTTTGCACTAGCATCTAAACTAATGCAGGGAATTTCTTCATAGTGAAGTGATGTCAGCCCTTCCAGGTAGTCAAAAAACCAAGAATACTACTCTTCCTCCTCATTGCACAGTAACGGAATCTTAAAAGTCTGAAAATGCTTGCCTGTCCAGAGAACGCAGGAGGGTAAATTCTGAGAGGCTTTCTTCACCAGTCTTCCTGCTATGGAGAAGAATTGCTCTTACCAGACCAAGGTTATATTTAAGGGATTGCTTTTTTTAAGAAGTACAACTTGGATATAATTTCTCTGGAGGTTACATTTGCAAATTAACAAAAGCACTTTCCCCTGCTTCTCAGGGCGCCATGAGAAAGTAATATTCACTTGTCAGAATGATTTTTTTTGTTGCAAACTTTGAAATAATGCTTTAGTTTATTTGAACATGTGATCAAACTAATATGGGGGAATGGAAACTGTGGTTGCAACTCCAGAGATATTAGATCTAAGTTAAACATGTACATGTATTCCACTGGAATAACACAGTAGAATTTCATCAAAAAAAGCAACTGGAACAGACACCACAGTGGACAGGAATGTATGAAGATATAAAAGATTAGGTTTAGACATATTCAGGGAGGGGGAAGAGCAAATAATAGATGTCACATATACATCATGAGTTTACATGCAAACCTTGTAATTTATGGCATTGCTTCCTGGTAAGATTTGTATTGTGATGTTAGCCTTGCATTTGCTACCGATATTATAATATTAAATACACAAAATTCATTATTATTATTGTTGTTGTTGTTGTTGTTGTTTGTCATCCTTGCAGCTAGCAACTAAAATCTATAATTAGGATACATATGGATATTTGCACATGTTGGTCTACACTGGTCTTTTCCATAGGTTCATTTATTGTCACCCTTGGAGAAAAACTTAGCTAGACATCAGGGTTTTTGTATTGCAAGGGGAAAAGATCCCTTCAATTTCTATGAGACAGAAATTCCTGCCTCAAACTGTGGAGAGACACTAATTGCATAGAGACCACCACAATACAGATTGACCAGTGATTTGACTTGATAAAAGCAGCCGCTCATGTTCAAGCATAAAACAGATTAATTATGTCTTTGTTAGATTTATACCCAGGCTTTCCTCTGGGAGCTTATAGCATTCCCTCTGCAGACAACCTGTGAGATAGACTGGGCTGAGAGAGTGACTGGTCCACAGTCATCCATGTAAGCTTAATTTGGTTCCTTCTGGTCCCAATTTAATACCTTAACCATTATAATGCACTGGCTCTCAGCATGAAAAAAAATCGTATTTCATACAAATTAGAACAGAAGGAAAATAACTCACCTAATTCAGTATATGTTTTGTCAACGTTGTATCGTTACTGAGAGTGAATTACAGCCAATTAAAAAGGTTGAGTGGTGTTTCCTACAGTGCAAGAAGATGCTTGCCAGTCTAGGATTATCAAGTGAATGAGTCACTTTTTGCAGTTATATGGAGGTAATCAGATTGGACCCTATGCCAATATCACAAAGGCAAGTACAGCAAATTTAGGAAACATTACCTTTGTTCTGAGTGGGCGATTATTTCAACCTTTACAAGCATCCCTGAGAAGAAGTCAGTGATGAGGAGCAATATTTTTACTCAGACAACATGCATCCATTACTAATGTGTCTTTTCACAGAAAATTGCTCTATTCAAGGACTGAGTGCGCCGGAAAAGCATGTTTGATACACAGACGTACATACACACTACAACTGGTCTCTTATTGAGTGACTTTTCAGGCAAACAGGAAGATCAAGAATGTCCAAGGCATGAATAAATAAAATGAAAAAACCATGATCCACGGTGATAAACTACATATTCAAAATATATTTCTTTGCCATTCATGTCTACATTTTTGTACTGACGTATCACATAGCTGGACAACTTTCCTACTGGATTCTTATAAAACTATCAGTATTTACACAGGGATGGTAATGTTATGTAGGGCCTACTACTAGCAAGGCTGTGGAAATACTTCCCTTGTCCCATGCAAGTCTTAACTGGTCCGTTGGCCATCTTTCTGCCTGGCGAGCCCAACTCCCCACTGCCTTAGGCCTCATTAGCACTACTCTGGCTGTCTGATGAGGTGAACAGCACTCAACTCCAGACCCAAGACCTGCTTGTAGACCACAGGGAATGTTTATCCAATATGGAAGGAAACAAATTGCAAAACCAAATGAAATTTCTTGCCTCCCTCCAGCTCTCGCAATCACTCAAGCATTTCTCTCATTAAAGAAACACTAGGTGTCTGGTAGGAATTAATCTGATGTGCCGCCTTGGTTCAGCAAGTGGGCCTAGTATGGAGGCTTTTCTAAATGAAATAAAAAAGGAGACATTCAAGCTATGCTTTAGCCTATGGAGCATCCAAGACTCACCTTGGATTACATAAAAGAGAGGTTTTGCTTATTTTTCATTTGGAGAGATGCACCACGAAAAGACACACATTATTCTATCAAAGTTTTAAGTTTGTATGGAAAATCCCAAGTATTCCTGGTTTTTGTTTTGTTTTCCAAATATATTTTTATTGGTTTTTTTATAGAGAAGGAAAAAGGGTCAGTGGAAGTAAAATCAGTTTTAGTACAACATGTCATTTGAGGTTTTCAATTCTTGTATCCCGTCTGCAGTATAGTATGTGATATTTTATCATGTCATACTTTCAACTCTATGAACTCAAAAGTTTCATTACATACACACACAATATACCATCACTTGGGGGCTATAGGGGGAAGTGATGATAGGAGATCAATGGATGGGGGAGGGTGGAAGTCCATGCCCCCCCTCAGATGGTGGGTGGTGGTGTATCACCCAGGAGACTGAGATCACAAGATAAGAAATGATTATAAAAAACGATGCTTGGCAAAAGGTGAAAGTGATATTTTGGGAAATGGAATTTGGTTTAAATTTGGTTTAAATATATATATATATATATATATATATATATAAAACACTGATAGAGCAGCTATGGTTCGCTGGATGCCTAATGGAACATCTAATAGACAGAATATACTAACTCCTATAAAATTTTGGTATATCGTGTGTGTATAATGAAACTTTTGAGTTCCTGATTTTTTTCAGTGGGCAAAACCAAGATTATGGACAGCTTCTGCACCAATGCCTTTGTTTCTTTCTCTTCCTACAATCTCATGTCCCAGATGAGCTTTTGGTTATTAGCTATCCAGTGATTTTTGTCCCTCAATCCCTCGAAACTTTTAACAGCTGCCATGCATGCAGTCCTTCCTTCTGATACATTTTCATCCATCCTCCATTTCATTTTTAAAGCAGATTAACAAAAAGGTATCATACAGTCAAGGAGAAGTATATAAGACATATTTTTGCAAAAGTTCTTTAAAAATGTCTTCATTCTTTAGAATAAAAAAAAACCCCCACCACTACATTTATTTTATGCAAGGTTGCTTTAATTGTGGGCTGTTAAGAATAATCAAATCCTGCAAAGCCTTTTCTTTGTTGAGGATACTTATAGATTAATCAAATGGCAAAACAAAAAAAAACTAGCATCCATTCCATGAGAAATTTTCAAAATTGAATGAGCGTGATCAGCTTTTGGCTAGGATATACAAAGAATCAGAAAGCAGGATGCCACAGGGCTTTGCTAAGTTTCACTGGGAAAGTTCTTTGCTTTCAATCAATACTGATCCTGGTGTCTGGCAAAAGAGAGAGACTTCTGAAGGTATTTGTGAGTAACACCAAATGTAAGGGTATCTTACAAAACTCACCTTCAAGCTAATCTCTCTCTGAATAAGTAGTGAAGGAAGAGAGCAATCATAACTACTAGTGAAAACTGATGAAGCAAAATATTCCTGAAATCACATATCCAACAATATCTTGGCTGAGCCCATATCTCATATAGTTTACTTGATTTTGATTTAGAATACTGTATGAAACTAGCCATCATGATTTGTAAACCATTATAATAGTTTATGTTGCTCAGACCCAACCAATTGCAGTTTATGCAGTAAAAAAGTCTAAGCAAACTACACACTCAGTGTAATATGTAAATCCTGTAATAACTGCCCATATTCAAAATTCTTCAAAAGAAGTTGATTGGGAGTGGCAGAATTTATAATCAATATCAGTTGGATATTGATGGGAGAGGAAGCTTATAGGAAGGCAAGTTGTCTATTTGAGTAAGACAACAACTGACTCAAGTTGAGCTTTATTTTTGGTGATAGCATGGACACATCCAACCTAGTTTTCTTGGTGAAATACAATAATGACTTTGTATTGTTTTCTTTCTGGGTGGAAATAAGGAAATAGCTATTGTGGAAATCTGGCAGGTTTGATTAATGTTAAGGACTATTCCAAGGTGTTTTGGAACACCCTTCACCCTACTAAGCTGCATATTCAGACTCCCTTTAAACAACATCTGAGGTGAGGCATGACCCATTATGTATCTGAAGTTCTACATCCAAGTGTCCCACTTAGGACAAAATCCGTCTTTATCTTTGTACCTGGTTAGTTGGAAATTACAGTGGCAAAGTTCAGCATACAGGAAAGCTGCTCTCAGACAAAGCACATTCATTATAAGAAGCTCCCTTGTGTACTGTGTTGGTAAAATTGTTATTATTTGTTAAGCACTGACAATGTGCTCTACGCTGTATGAGAAAGTAATACAGAAGCAGACAGTTCCCTAGAGAGTGAGCCACTACAAAGAATGGAATGAAAGAGGATATTCTGTCTGACCCAGAGAATAGAGGTGCTCAGATCTTTTGAAATTGTTCTGTCCTCCACATTGAAAGTAAATAATTTTTTACTTCTAAGCTCGGCCTACCCTATTACCTGTCACAATGTGCCCTAGCAACTTTAAAAGCCTCAACCTTAAAACCTTTGCACATCACTTTGGTGAAGAGTGCATTATCCCTAATAAAGAAGAAAATGGCAATAAAAGGATCCTGTAAGACTATTATGGTGTAGGAAGTTCTGAATAGAATTAGCTTCATACTGTAAAGTTCAAAGTCAGTGTTATGAAATCAAATTGGGGGGCTTAAATCTTTACAATCATCACCTTGTACAATGGAATGATTGTTTTTACTGTAGAGCATACCAGGTGCTACTATATATTTCTACACTGGTATTGTTCATGCAAACTTCAGCTCTATTGTGCTGTTTACAGAGGGATATGAAATCTGTACACATGCTTATCCAATTTATACCTCTGAAATAAACTTGTGGTAGAATATGTATCCCTGTCAAAATACAGAGTGCAACAAAAATATTCATAAAATACATGAATGAAATATAAGATACACAGACATGAATGCTTTTTTCTTGCAAGAATGGATTACATTGATAGAAAATTGTTTGTGAGATATTTGCATATTAGAAAAAGTGCATGCAGTAGATGTTAAGAGAAATGTGGAGAAAAATGCAAGGTGAGTGAGCTGGGGGTAGGAGGAGAATCCATTTGAAACAGGTGTTGAAAGAGCCCAGAATAAGCTTGTGGTCAATAAAATGACGTTAAAAGAAAACAAAGGTGACATATTTACCCAACTGTCAGCCTCATCTACGAATATAATAACTGTTTTATTTTCTCTCTCTTTCTTTCTGACTCAATCTTATTAGAAGTGTCTATTGCATGTTCTCTTTTTTGAATGCTGTGTCTTAGGTGGATTTCAGCTGTCATGTAGATTGAAGTGGGAGTGAATTCTAATTAGCAGGGAATGACATATGAGGAACTGGGCATCCAGCCACCGAGAGATAACCGCCAAAAGTAACGGATGTTACTTGATGAATTGATGGAAGGAAGTGACCTCTTCAGACCTCCAAGCCCACGTCTTTGATGGATGTGCTAACATTGGACTGTGTCAAGATGAAGGCGGGCGCTTGCCTCAGATACTATAAAAGACTCAAACCATTTCCGGTTCTTTACTCGTGGCTTTGTAATTCATTTGTGAAATCCCTATTATGGCTCAGTAAAAGTATGAACAATGGAATTGTTTCTTTCCTGATATAATAGGCAAATGAGACTCTGACACTAACGATTTGAAATCACTGGCAAAGCTGTGAAAGACAATTCAGAAGAGACAAAATAACCACTTTAGGAAGTTGGGTATATCCTTTTCACATAATATAATTGGGTATGCAACTGAGGTTCCATTCCTTATGATGCAGAAGTGCGTGTATACTTGTGAGACAGAATGAGCGAGCGAGCAGTACCTTCTGTAGATACAAGATCATTCCCTTTAGTATCCCATGGAAAGTCTTCCATCCCCGTTTTCCTCTTGGAGCTGTCAAGCAAAATAGAAAGTTGGTAAAATTTTCATGTTGGCAAATATGATAAATTTTGCTGATACCTAAACTGTATTTGTTGGTGCCAGGGAAAAATATGTCTAAAGAGCGTTCACTCGTCGTATTTTAGGGCTACAACATTTGCTTACTAGTTTATACCCTGTTTCCCCAAAAATAAAATATCCCCTGATAATAAGCCCAGTCAGGCTTTTGAGTTTTTGCGTTAAAATAAGCCTCCCCATGAATATAAGCCCTTCCCAAAAGTATTTCAATGCAGAACTCGAAATGGCATGAGGAGCCCCAAAATAATAAGACCTCCCAGAAAATAAGGCCAAGGACTTATTTCAGGGTTCAAAAAAAAGTATAAGACAGGGTCTTATTTTTGGGGAAAACACGGTAGAAGCAGATATGTAAGGAAAAAACTGTGCATGAACCATATCCCACATATGTTTGAAGGAAAGCAATTATCTCTTCCTCTATTTCTAGCCCGTAAGTAGGAAAATGCTACAATTTGGCAGACGAAACGTATCCCTTTCCTTTTCGCTTGGCAGACAACACATATCCCTTTCCAAATTCCATTTTTCCTTCTGCTGCTGACCCTGAAACTGTTGCTCTGGCTTAGGTTTTTTTTAATCTTTATTCAATACAAAATCAACCCTCTTCAATAAGGTTCCCCACAGATGCCTAGCCCATAAATAGGGGGAAACATTTTTTTTAGGGGAAACAAATTTTTAAACATATTATGATAATTGTTAATTTTAAATAATTTTAAAGTTTTATAGCCATAGGGATAGAGTTTAATTGTTTTTAAATGTATATATGGTATTTTTAAATTTGTATGGCTGTGCACCGCCCCGAGTCCGCGAGGAGAGGGGCGGTGTATAAATTCAATAAATAATAATAATAATAAAATAATAATGCATGCCATAGGTTCGCCATCATTGTCCAAGATTCTCTCTGCTGACTTGTAGAAGTTTCTGATACTTGTTTAACTTTATCATCTATACAATTAATATTTGCATCAAAAATAGCTTACTGTCTGCAGTGAATCAGTTTGAAATAATCTAGAGTTTTCTACACCTCAGTTTTGCCGATTTATAAATAGTATTTTCTTAAATTCAAAATATGCACACAGCAATATAGATCATATAGTGATCTGTTACTGTAATAATTTTTGCATTTTAATTGTATTTTAATTGCAATTGTAATTATATTTTAATTGCACTTGCAATTGTATTTTAATTGCACAAAAATATACAAATAATGAAGACATACATACTTGTGATAATATAATTAGGATTTTACCAATTTATCAATCTTCTTAAAATGAGATTTAACTGGGACATTATTCTAGGTGTGGTCTGAACAATACTATACCCATCTCATATTCAACAAATCTAATCTTGACTTTTCACTTTTATTAAGGTATACTAGGATTTCCACCACCACCACAAATACATCACACATTTAGTTACTGTTAAAATTAAAGAATAAATTCTATTCAACATTCCAATTTTTCAAAATAATTCTGAACCTTGATAATATCCTCCCAAGTGTTTCTTATTCCAGTAGCACTATTTCCAATCATGTTGTTTTCAAATTTATATTCTTATTTTCTAACCCTTTATCCAAGTCATTTATAAAGTTGCTGAACTGTACAGAGGCTATAACATCATTCATTATCTCTTTTCCATTTTATGCAAAACTACTGAATTGTTTCACCAGCTCTATATCCACAGTGGAATAGTCAGGTCCTTGTTTTGCTATACTAGCTATTAGAATCACATGGGAAACTTTGTCAGATGCTTTGCTTGGAACACTGTCCTCTAAATTGGTCAATCAAATTAATTTGGCATGGCTTGTACCAATTTTGAGTACTGCCAAGCAATGCATTCTTTTCTGAATTATTATAAACCAACTACTTTAAAAAAACTGGTACAGAGTTTAGCCTGGTGAGTTGCCCATGTCTTCTTTTCATCCTTTTTGAACATAAGCATATGAAAGTTATCTGCCAACTATTTTGTTGAAAGGATGTGGGCAACAAAATTGGAACATTAGGTTTAGAAGGCACCTTATAAAAGGAAATTATTTTAAGGAAGGGTCCACCATTTGGATAAGATCCCTGTGCATTTTTGACAGACTGTTTGCTTGCCATCTCAGTTTTATCATCATCATTTTAGCTATTGCTGATCCACTGCAGGATGAAGGCCTCTTCCATACATTTCCAATCAATACAGTTCTCAGCTTTCTTTTGCCAATTGGGTCTGCAATACATGCTGATGTCATCAATCCATCCTGTTTTAGGTCTCTTTTGTGGGTGCTTTTTATCAAGTGGGATTCAGTCTATGGCTGCCTTGGTCCAACTGCCATCAGTTCTTCTTGCTATGTGACTAGCCTATTCCCATTTCCATTCTTTTACTCTCTTGAAGATATCATATACTTTTGTTTGTTCCCTAATCCATCTGCTGTCAAGCCCAGCTCGACACCAAGACACAAAGCACCCACCAGTGGGGATGTGGGCACAATGGGTGTGGTGACAGGGGAATGGACGAAGAAAACGCCATCCACTGTGTCGCTCTAACAGCTGGAAGACGCCGACATCAGATCACTGATAATTGTGGGGCATGGCATGGGTGTGGCACGGCTTGTGCTTAAAAGACGCTGAGAGGCGACTGCTCTCAGCGCCGACTTTGTTTGTATCTATTTACAACCTCATGGAGACTCTAAGAACACGTTCCAGTAAAGAAGCATTCCACAAACCTTGTTATGTATATTTTCTTTGACTGTCTCATAGTGGAGCTTTGTGAGATTTGCATTCCTTTCTATCTTGTCTTGTAATGCTGAGCATGTATCTTTCCTTGACACTTTGTGCCACTCTTAGGTTTTGTATCGATTGTAAGGTTAGTGTCGTACCTCAGCCTCAGTCAGCCTCAGACTCAGAGGGGTTAACAGACTTGGCAGGGGATGAGGTCATGGGCCAATTAGACTCTGACATTGGCCAGGCTCCAACAGCCTCACATCAGCTGGGGGAGGTTGGGAGTGAAAGTTCAGAAGAGGAAACAGCGCCCCTGGTGGACTCCAGGGAGAGACGTAGGCAGAGACGAGCCCAACAACATGATGGAGGAAATAGCTATAAATAGCTTGAGCACACAAGAGCGTGTTGCAGAAGTCAAACTTTCATGAAACCAAGTTTCTGCATCTCGGCGTCCTGCTCTCAGCTCTTATCTGGCTTGGTAATTATTTCTGGATATTGACTTTTGGACTCAAACCAGCAAGTGGCTTGGCAGTTATCCCAGTGTTTAGTTAACCCTGTGTTCCCTTTTAACATTCCAGTTTGGATTAACTTTTAGTTTTGCCATTAGTAAAAATACTCTTTGGGCTTTCTGTTTCTGTTTAATGACTTTGGGTCGGGTCATCACATGGGAGTTGATGTTCTCAAGTCTTAAAGTTGCCAAGGTTGGAGACCCCTGGACTAGAAGACCTCTAATGTCTCTTCCAGCTCTTTTGTTCTGTAATTATTGGCAGAAACAAAAGGAAAGTGACAGGGCAAATTTTCCTCTGTTTCACCTTCCAGCCATCCCTTGGGCCCCCTCCTCTCCAAAATCACATTCTCCAAAAACCTTTCCAGCCAAGGCACGGTTTCAATCTTCCTACAGGAAAACCTAATAAATTCTTCGGAATTCCCTGCTTAAGCATTCTTCCACTACTCACTTGGGAGTCCTAGCTCCACCACAGCCACCGTTTCTCTCCACCGGAAGCTCTCCTTTTTTTGGTCAAAGTGAGTTAAAATTAAACTGAGTTTTCCGGTGCCAGCTTGATTGCAGGCCCTGGTGGAAGCTTTTACCGCAATTGGAGCATTTGTAGGGCTTCACATCCGCGTGAATGCACTGGTGTCAGATGAGGTTTGCGGCCTGGTTAAAACTCTCCTAGCAGCCGTACGGCTTCTCGCCTGTGTGAGTCCACCGGTGGAGTTTCAGGTTCGAATTGTAGCTGAAGCTCTTCCCGCAATTGTCGCAAGGCTTCCGGCTTTTCGCCTTTCGGGTTCTTGGAGGCTCCGGGGAGCGAGTAGAACTGGGTCCCTGGGCAGACATTCGGTCCGGCCGGTTTGTCAGCAGGTTCAGCTTCCGAGTGAATCTGTGGAAGGTGATTCGCAAAGGCAGCCATTAACTCCTGAAGATAATCTTTCCCCAGGGGCTGCTCGCTCCAAGCGCTCGCAGCTTCTGGAGAGGGGGAAAAAAAACCCAACCCAATAAATCGAGAAATGTTCCCACAAGACAATCGCTACTGAACTGTGAAACAAGAAGGGACAAACTGGGGTGAGAAAACTGGGGTTAGCACCAACAGCTGCTACATTGAGTAGAATAACAGAATCGGAAGGGACCTGGAAGGTCATCTAGTCTGACCCCCCTGCTCAAGCAGGGGACGCTATCCCCATTTCAGACAAATTGGACACCATACTATAGAAAAGATGTTGAGACTAGAAAAAGTGCAGATGACAGCAACCAGGATGATGAGGGGGACTGCAGACAAAAACATATGAAGAAAGGTTCCAGAAACTGGGTATGTGTAGTTTAATGAAGAGAAGGACCAGGGGTGACATGATAGCCGTCTTCCAATACTTGAGGGGCTGCCCCAGATAGGAGGAGGTCAAGCTATTTTGGAAAGAGGCTGGGGGGGATGGCATTGAGAGTTCTTGAGCCAAAGGAGGCATTTGGGGATAATAATATAACAGAGTTGGAAGGGACACTGGAGGTCATCTAGTCCAACCCCCTGCCCAGGCAGGAAACCCTACACCACTTCAGACAAATGGTTATCCAACACTTTCTTAAAAACTTCCAGTGTTGGAGCATTCACAACTTCTGGAGGCAAGTTGTTCC
>JANHFP010005634.1:229585-240832 GCA_032468135.1 Calamaria suluensis | reverse complement strand
CTACTTGCATTTTTACGTGCTTTCGAAACTGCTAGGTTGGCAGAAGCTGGGAAAAGTAACGGGAGCTCACCCCATTATATGGCACTAGGGATTCGAATCACTGAACTGCCGATCTTCCGATCGACAAACTCAGCTGCCTTACCACGCTGAGCCATGGTGTGTCCTAACATAAATATTACTAGCTTTAAATGATCTGTAAAATCAGGAAAAAATGCTTAGTAGTTTAAAGAGACTTTATTGTAATTTTTAATCTTATTTTAGGATCTATATTGTCTTGGCTACTACTGCTGATATTTATATATTGTTTGGGATATTAACAATAATCTGTAACTTTTAAAACAATATAATACATTTCCAATACTTGAAACCAATTAATTAAATATTGAGCAATGTAACCAAATTCTATGATGCTTGCAAACTCCCTGTTTATTGCCTTAACATTTCATATTTTGGAATTTATGTATTGAAAAAGATTAATATACATACAATTTAAGAATAATCAAAATTCTTAGGTTATTGAGTTTCAAGATATGTACAGATGTCATAAGCAAGACTTTTTACTATGCCTGAAAACAGATCAATTGACAGTAAAGTTGTTTTAACAAGAGAGTCGCCTGTCCCCTTTTAACTGGCCCCAGTCAATATTGCTGTGCTGTTACATCTAAGCACCTCAGCCCACCATTAAGCAGCAATTGACTGATTTCCCCTGTCAATATATTTTAACTGAAGCAGAAGCTAGAAAAACACTGCAGCATCATTGAGATATTCTAAGATTCCACCTCTGAGCTTCCTATCTTAGCAGCCTCCAGCAAATTAGTTCTGCAGTTAGAAGAACAGAGGTGTAATTTCACAAATTCAGTAATTATTTTCTACTCAACCGGAAGGAAGCACAGAGATGTGAGAAAATATTATTTCAAGGAGACTAACGGCAACACCTTGAAGTGAAATAACATAAAAGTAGGTATTGCCAAGTATAAAACGACTCAGACCTCATATTGTCAGGTCCATATTGAGCAACCTGGGCAGAGTTTTCAGTACAACTGCACAAGATGCCAGGTGATATAAAGTCAAATACTCTATTCAAGTAGGAACATGGGGGGGGGAGGGGAACCCTCACAACTTCAAATCATGTAAGATCTTTTATCCAGCAACAAGCAGCTGTTGAGCATATTAATGAAGATTCTAGTTGCTCCAGCAGTATTCATACCGCTTCAGACCAATAATGTTGGCTTCTCTCCAGGGCCAGGTTGTGCTGAAAGTTAGTTTGAAAGACTGTACTTGACCTGAAGTCATGCAGGGAGTTTCAGGTTGAGTGACCTTTGCTCTTGGATGTCCCACTTGTGTTCTAAAACATCAAAGTACCATACTGCCTGTCCTTATCATGGAATCAAAGATTCAAAGGCAAGGACTTTGGGAACATTTTGGCAAAGATTATTCTTTTAATTCCCAATGGTTACTTTTTAATGACAGTGTTAAGCAGATCATTGGGGATTGCAATTCTATGCTCACTTGCTTGAGAAAAAGGGAAATGAATGAGAAAGCCCTGAATTTCTTTTTTTTCCCATTTTTCCTTAATAGAGCATTGGTAGAGATGGATACATCCATCTGTTTCATATTCTATAACGTTCACATGTTTTATGCACAAGTTCATTTTCCTCTGCTTCTGCTTCAGCTTATGGAGTTTTAAAAATAACTTCACATCAAGAATTTGCATACATGTTTTCTCCTAATATACTCATTTGTTTGCAAGCAGTTTGCTCTAAGCCTTTTTGTCTGTAATTTCCTCCAATGCACACAATTTTATAAGTAATTTCCTTGAATGCTCACATTTCTTTGACTGGAAAACTGCATGGCAAAATTAGGAGTATAAAAATCCAAAATCCATGCTTTCTTTGAAAAATAGGTAGCTATCAGAACAGGGCTGAAAAAATCCTGGACCCCTAGATAGCGGCAAAGAGTTCATCTTCTGTATCTCATTGCTTTTATCTGGAGCCAGCCAGATTTTTGTAGTCCAAAGATGATAATTCCAGGAAAAGAACAAATAAACAATCCAACAATGTTTTCTCCTAATCTCTAATACTATTGTAGGGTACACTATCATTGTAGTGTGAAGCTTTTTCCTATTGCTCACATCATTCTATAACTACTTGCTAGAACTGGAAAGATTAAATGTAGTGAAATACCTTTTTTATGGAATAGTATTTAAGGAAAACTTCCTTCCTTCCTTTGGAGAAAATACTGTTTGAATAGCAGCCATGCTTGTTTTACCTCACACCCAGATGAACATGGCTTAGTTCATTGAACTGAATCCCTCAACTGTATGTAGTACTTTGGCTGGAATGTGTCTCTTATTTATAACACAATGATGGAAATTGACATTAAATAGCAATAAGAAAAAAAAAGTTTGTCAGTTTTACTTTCTAAAAGTTGAGAGAGTTGTGTGAACACATGCATTTTAGTATGGTTGTTTTAAGATTAGTCTGCAGCTACTTAGTCTTTTCTCAGAAGAGTGACAGGTGACAGTCAATTTGCTGTGAGACAGATGAGAGAACTTGATGTTAGAACTCATAGCATTTACACCTACCTAAGCCAATTAACTGAACTAGCCCAACTGTCTTCAGATAAATGGTACGCCCACTCAATGACTTACTTCCTTATCATTAATTGCTCATGCCCCAGATTTTACCTCACAAAGACTGGAGAAAATGTCACCCTGAGTGGAATTATTTTGTTTGACCTTTTTGCCTCCAGCTTGCCCAAATGCCTCAACTTGAAACAGTCACTCACCAGGTGCAATGAAGCTTAGATTAGAAGCTGTGTCCAATTAAAACATGCTAAGAGGACACTATAAAGGGAAATACTCAGTTGTAACCCTTGCCAGTTATTGTGAACTCTGGAATTACAACATGTGCTGTCTTCTTAATTTTAAATGACATACTGCTTTGGGGATGGGTTTTGGGTTGTGTTCAAAAAGTCAGATAAAGAAATAAGCCCCTCCTAGTCTATACTTCATTAGTGCAAATAATTTATAGCTGAGCTGCACTAAAGGTATCCAATTGTTCCATTCCAAGCATAGGACAAAAAATGATCCAAGCACTGGAAAGCCTATCCTATAGATTCATTATTGTGCCAGGAAGAAGAAAATAATTAGGATTGTGATTGGTACAAATTGTTTATTCTCTGTTGATTTATTTAATTGATTCCTGACCAGTTGATTCTATGAACTGGTTAGATGCTTCCACTAGGTAGTGTGAAAATAAATTGGAAAAAAATCTGGTTTGATAGCTGGAATCCCAAGATTCAGATTCCCGTGTCCTCCTACATACCCTGGTATGATCATTGGAGATATTTGAAGATGGGAACTACCTTGGAAATATGGAATGATAGAATGTATGAGTTGGAAAGTTCTTATAGATCAATTAAACTATTCCTGTTGAGTGAAAGAATCTTTTAAATCATCCCTGAGAAGTGGGCAATCATCCTGCATGTGAAACCTCTATTAGCCCAGCATACCTATGATCAATTTCTACCTTTGGACATTGGAGACTGCCTTTCAAGCAGTTTACAGGTGCAAGAGTGTTGTTTTATGTCTATGTAAGAAGCATTTGGTGATCTAGTTACTCCCGATACAAAAATCAAGAAATGTGTTGCCAAAAGAGGCTGACCAGTAGAAGGGATGGAAAGTGTATGCAATTAATTAGATGCTCTTTTGAATGGACACTAAATCACATATATTCGGTCTCTGCCTTCAGTGTGATTTTCTTCCTGTTCTCTTTGTCTATGGTTTCAGACTATTTCATTGGAGCAAGGACTCACATTTTACATTCTGTAAATGACCAGCATGTAAAGAATGTATGAACATCCAAATGTAGTTTCTAATTTATAAAATATCATTTCCAAAATCTTGGATTTCAGAGCAATGCTATACCCCACTCCTTCCTTATCTTGTTTGTTCACTTTCCATCAGCATCTGCTTATGTAAATTGGTTTATTATCCTCCCTATTCATAAACAAAATGCCTTCAGCCACAGCTCCCACAGAGGTCTGGAGCTGATGGGATTAAAAAGTAGAAAAACAGAAACTCCTAATATCTACACTCCCCACCGAGCTCCAAGGACAGGGTGTGACCTCCCAGCCACAATGGGAGTCAGGCAGCAATAATTAGTACTAAAGGGGGCACACTCAAGCACAAGTCAAAGTACATTTCACAACCCATAGGCATTTCAATCACAGAGCTCCAAAGAATGTATAAAAGACCACCTATCATTTTGTCAGCCACCCCAGAAACATGGCCCTGTCACTAAAGTTTCTCGAAAACCAAATAAGCAGAGATTTTCTTTCCTGCATTCAGCCTCCATTTTATTTCCAGCATCTTTCTCCCAGCTTGGAAACACATCCGCTTCTTCTTTCACAAGGATATCTATGACTTTGATACCTCAGTGGAGGATGCAGACATGGTAGACGTTTCTGACATTTGCTAAGTAAATATCACAACATGGGCCTTCAAGATCTTCAATTTGGGCCTTCGAGATCTTCAAATCAAACACTCGGAGAAAGATGTTCTAAGTTCTATTTTTTAGAACTTTTTGAGCCAAAATTGCTTACCAGAGCTACCAATTGTACTGCTGGCTAAATAACCATAACAGCTTCAATTGCTGTGTAACGAAAGCAAGTACTACTTCTGGATTAAGTGGAAGTATAAAAAAAGCTTGAGGCCTCATTTCACTCTTTAAAAAAAAAGCTCTTGACAAGATCACACTGGCATTTATTCTAGCTCTTAACATTTCCCTTTCCTGTCCTCTTTCTCTGTTCTTAAGCACCCAGGAGTACAATGCATTATTTTACATTTAAGTTTAATTTCCTATGGGGAGAAATATTGCCTTGAGTTCTAAATGCCAGTAGAATCACATGCAAACTAAATTGCTTCCCCCCCTTCCCCCATCTTTTCTCCTAAGTAACATGGTAGCGGCTAAAGAAAGATTCAAGCGCTTCAAGAGGAGCTTGGAAAGAGAAACAGCACCGGAGCACTTAGAATCAGTTAATGAAGAAAACCTTGTCCTGCCGTACTAAATCCCATTTGCAATTCACATTATTAAGCTTATCACAATTTTATTTTGCTCAACAAGATAAGATAGAGTCACTTTGGAATAAGAAAGAAGGCAGAAGTCTAGCGAACTAATACCATTGCATTGTCTTGCATGATAGTGCAGTCAGCAACTTTTGTTTACAAAATTGTAAATCTCACAAGATCACTAATAGTTGTGATCAGTGGTGGGATTAAAAAAAAATACTACTAGTTCTGTGGGTATGGCTTGGTGGGTGTGGCATGGCTTGGTGGGCGTGGTAGGGGAAGGATACTATAAAATCTGCATTCCCATCCCACTCCAGGCAAAGGTTACTTTCCCAATTTCCTACTGATCAGCTGCGACTCAGGAGGCAGAGAATAGACGGGGGCAGTCAGAGGTGGTTTTTACCGGTTCTCCGAACTACTCAAAATTTCCTCTACCGCTTCTCCAGAACTGGTCAGAACTTGCTGAAACCCACCTCTGGTTGTAATATATTCCATCCCATCCCCATATATTTTATTATTTGCAATTTAAACAGCAACATCTTATTTGAGAATGGTGCAATCACTTCAATCTTTGCAATCTTATCAGATTTTGGATACAAGGGTACACACATCAACACAAGTACCTAAAGTGTCAGGTGCTATTTTTGCAACCTTACAGTATTAAATATAAAATCTAATATTCACATGTTACAATTTTAATAAGTGTGTCACTATTACATTGAGGGTTTGGGGGGGGGATGCCCAAAGTTATCCAGTGAACATTATTACTGGACTGGTTTCTCATTGAAGTGTCCAAGTTGAAGTTCAAGACTACCTCATAAAGCTTGAAGGTAGGAAAAAAGGATGAAAATACAATGAAGTACTTTGAAAATTGTATAATGTATTATTTGGAAAATAGAGGAATTTTGTTGATATTTAATCTGATAACATTTTCTATATCTCCAGGATCAGTACAGGTAGTCCTCAACTTACAATGGTTTATTTAGTGACCATTCAAAGTTACAGCGGCGCTGAAAAAAGTGACTTATGACCATTTTTCACACTTACGAGTGTTGCAGCATCCCCATGTGATCCAACATCAGATGCTTCACAAATGGCTCATACTTATGACCTTCGCTGTGTTCCAAGATCATATGATTCCCTTTTGCAACCTTCTGACAGGCAAAGTCATTGGAGGAGCCAGATTCACTTAACAAATGGATTCTGTTTGAACAGTTGTGGTGATTCACTTAACGATGGCAAGAAAGGTCATAAAATGGGGCAAGATTCACTTACCAAATATCTCACTTAACAACAAATTGTGGTCATAAGTTGAGGACTACCTGTATCTTCTAGATCAGAGGTTCCCAAACTTGTCAGCTCTAAGACTTGTGAACTTCAACTCCCAGAATTCTCCTGCCAAGCTGACAAGTTTGGGAACCTTTGTTCTAGATGCTTCCTGCTAAGAAAAACTGTGCTAGGCATTATGCTATTCAGCAATAAAAAGTTCAGGAGGTGTTGGTAATTACTAATTAATATGAACTAATTGCTTCACTGATCATAGTACATTGTATACAAGTTACTCCACACCTTTTAAGATGCGCTGGCGTTTAAGTAGTGGATGCCTTTATCCTCAAGAGCTTGTTTTCAAATATTCATATCTCTCTGATGTCTTTAGTTTCTGATGTGGGAACTATCAGAGATGGCTCTTTTAGACCAGGTTTTCAACATTTAAAGGAATATAATGCCTTTAGGAGACTGAATCGGAGGATTGATAATTTCCTGTTTCAGATTATTTCCTTCCACAAAACTATAAACCCTCTGCAGAATGGCTGGATTTATATGTACCAGGAGGAAAACAGAAAATCCTGTGGCACACTTGATTGTTCTATTATTGGATGGGACACCCCCTATTTGCCATCAAAAATAGATTTGGGTTATTAGGAATTTTTCTTAACAGTAAAAATAGTTTGACAGCAAAACTAGTCATCTACAGAAGAGTTAGTCTCCATTATGGAATTTATGCAAGAGGTTGGTAAGTATCTGTTGGGGATGGTAAGAAAAGAAAGCACAGCTCCACAATAGAGTCGTTTCAGTAGTTCCAAGATGGCTCTACACCCATTTGCACTACGCAGGTGACCCATTTTTACAAGATTAGCTTAAAAGAAATGGCGGACAGATTTTAGTGTAGGTTTAAATGTGGTGGTACTGGCGGTAATATTGCCAAAAGACTTTTCACAGATAGGTACAAACAGGTCTTAATTGCTACCCGTAGTACTGGGATTAAAGGAGTGTGACGGATGTATCATGTACAGCAAGTTACCCTGTGTATACAAGCCTTTGATTGCCATAGAATTTGTAGATTAATGGCTGTGTGTCAATTATTAAGAAATGCAGTTGTCTATAATGAATGTAAATCATTCCGAGTACCACACTATTCCTTGATTGCATAAATAATCATCAGTACATGACATTGTTCTTTGAGGCTATGAAGTCCTTATATACATTATGTCCTCCTCCTCCTTCATCCTCCTTGACATTATACTGCAGATGATTCAGAAAAGTTTAAAAGGTAGACAATAACAATTGTGCTTGTTGAAGATGAGCCAAATTAGAAAACCTGTCCACCCAATGATACTGAAAATGCTACTCCTGGCTCTGATTTTTATGTGGCATATAGTTGCCCAATAGGAATTGCACAGCGACCTTTGAACCTTTAACATTTTCACACATTCTACTGAACAGCTATCAGCTTGGAATGACTTTTGTCATTATGGCATTGGCTTAAATTCAAAGTAGCATTCTGGAGAAGATAGACTTCATAGCCTGCTACCAGCTGCTTGAGCAACCCCACCACATCTGTTCATTTGGTTCTCTTTTCACAGAGTAATTGAAAGTTAAGCCAGCTATTGCTGCAGGTAAAGTGATGCTGAAGACAGCAAAAACTATCAGAGGGGAAGACGCTTTAAGATCACACTATCAAAAAGTAAGGCAAAACAACTTAAAAATACCCTTTATTATAGGGTTTAATGAATCACTGACTGGGGACAAGATGACAGATGAGTTTTATTTTCAATAAGTATTGTTGTTATGAGGATGGTCACTATTCCCTAAATCGCTATTGTTTCTTCATGGAACCTATGTACCTACAGTTTCAGAACTTTGTAATCTTCCAAAGCTATTTACCAGCACATATTATTCAGAGATCTGAATAGCCTTCAGGAATAGATTTGGAAAGGATGGAGAAATGCCAGATAAATGTTCCCTTCTTATCTTAGTGATAAGAAACAGAGTTTTTATGATGCCAGAAACATGGGAATACAACAAGAATATGAAGAAATTGCTCTGGACTTGGTCTTCTAATTATCCAACAGCAAAGACGATGTACTTTCCATGGAAGAAGGTAGCATGAGAATCAGATTAACTACAAGCATAAAAATTAACTAGCTGATTCAGATCAAGGGTTGTATGGCTCATCTTCAATTTCCTAAACAAGCAATCAAAAGGCCTCTGGGGGAAGCAAATATCAGCATTCAGTGTATGTAAAAGCATCTGACAACCGAAATAGAAATTAACCTTGAACATGGAATTTTCACTTAATGGATATGACTGCAGTTTCTGGACAATGCCATGCTATGCCATGCTATGCAGGAATAGAAGAAAGTGGATCAAATGGATCAATCAGATTTACTGAAATGTCTTTGGCAGAGGAGCAGTTTGTCACCAGAATCATTGTGACGACCCAGTTCAAAGCAATCCCTGAACAACAAAAAAGCAGGAATGTAGAAAACAAATAGTCTTTATTGCAAAAAACCCAATTGCCTTCTCTTTTTTTCAAAGTTCGCTTATTTCCTGAAAGCAAGGTAGCTAATTGCCAAGACAAACTCTGGCTGCAGTCCAAAACTAATTACTGAGCTTATCACAAGCAAACGTGGCTGAGGAACTGCTTACCTAAAGAGATGAGAGCACGAAGACGCTAGACTTGGTAAATTCACCTCTTTGATCCCAGCAACTGCTGATCACAACTGGTTGGCTTTTAAAGGGTTCCACTCATCTGCATTCCTTCCCTTACTTGCTCCTGAGTAGACTTTTCTCCACAGCTCATTTATCTCTGCGTCTCTGTCTTGGGACAGGTGGGGGCGCTGCTCCCAGTTCCTCCTCTGAACTGTCCTTCTCTGACTCCACCCCAGTTCACTGGAATCTGTCTGGACCTGCTCTTCCTCAACTCCAACCTCCCCCTCACTGCTTTCTGCCAGCTGTTCCTCCTTGACCTCCGAGTCGGATGCTGGCAGAGGTATGACACTCTCTCCTTCCACTTCTGTGTGCGTGGATTTCTGTGAGCGTGGATTTCTGTGAGCGTGGATTTCTGTGAGTGTGGACTTCTGTGACCTATATTTGTGTGTTTACATTGATCTGATGATGGAAAGACAAAGATTCAAAATGGATGGACCAGTAAGATTTCAGGGCACAGAAATGCATTGATCCAAAAGATCAAGCATTGGGAGAAAGTACTGAGGTATCAATGCTTCCATGGCAAAGGGCTGTAGGTAACAGCAAATAAAATGGCGGCCAAATCTGGTTTAACTCTAGCCCATGTAGAGCTGCCTACCTTTCCTGCTTATAATGCCACTGCTATCCCAACTCAGACTGAAATGCTGCGGCATATTGGCAGTGTCAGATTTATGCCAATAACTTTCCTAAGCAAAGAAGCGGGCCGAATACGTGTACAGAATAATTGCATGGTTGAACACTAAATTCAACATGTATAAAATTGTTTGAGTAAACCAAAAAAAAAATTTTTTTGCAGCTTGAGGGAGGCAGGAACACATGTGGCGGATAGCGGATTGAGGCTACACATGTCCAGGCTTCCAATTTCCCTGCAGCAATTTATCAGTGATTATATTTTAATTGATCCCCGCAGTATAAGCCAATTTAGGATGATATCAGCCCAGCTACATCGTTTGAAAATCCTTTGAAGTGAGGAGAACTTGTTTTTGTGTCTTTTCCTTCTCTGTGCATTAGTTAATAGATGGAAAGAGAGCACCAGCTCTCTCTTTGCTCTCCCAAATGGCAATGAATTCCCTGGATTCTTTCCAATAAATAGTTTCTAAATATAAAGTAGTCAGTAATATTATCCTATTACACGGTCTTTTTCAAAATAAACAACACGACTCATTCATAATTGTCAAATCATGGGCAATAAGGAAGGGGAGACACAGTCCAAATACAACAGCTCTTTATTTGGTCTCAGTGAGTGAATCCGCGCCCGGCAATCTGACGGCTCCTCTTTTATAGAGGGCTGTCAGGGCCGGGAGCCAATCAGATTGAAAGGCAAGTTCCCGCCAGGATTGAGGACCTTGGTGGGAGCTTGCCTATCAAGACATAACAATGATCATGAACCAATCCATAAGCTCTTGTTAAAAAACCTCCAGTGTTGGAGCACCTATGACTTCTGGAGGCAAGTTGCTCCACTGATTAATTGTTCTCCCTGTCAAGAAATGTCTCCTTAGTTCTAGATGCTCAATGTTGCTCCCTTAAAATTAGTAAAGGATTAAGAAAGAATCCTAAAGAACCGTGTCTTTGAAGTTTGAACAAATTATGGAGGTAGTTAATGAAAGATAAAAGGAAACAATTGTTCATTCATGTACCCTTTATGTATAAAAGAGGTGAACATAATTGGTCTTCTAATAGTGCTGTATTATAGCATCCAGAATCTCCTAGAATAGGGGTGTCAAACTGGTGGCCTGTGGGCTGGATGTGTCACACACAGGTCACGCCCACCCCAGCTCTGCGAAGGGGAAAAACTTAACAAATGTCTCACTTAACAACATAAATTCTGGGCTCAATTGTGGTCATCAGTCACAGACTATCTGTAGTCAATCTGATTGAATCAATCAGGAACAATTGTTTAATGAAACCTGAAGGATTCCAGATTTCCTATCCCTGGTACATAGAGAACATTTGTTGGCATCCACAGAAATAAGCTAGTCCAGGGGTGTCCAAATCTGGCAACTTGGACTTCAACGTCTAGAATTCTGGAGGCTGAAGTCCACAAGTCTTAAAGTTGTCAAGTTTGGACACCCCCGAGCTAGTTCATTCTTTTACAGCACTCTTTGTATGTTGAATAGAATAGAATAGAATAGAATAGAATAGAATAGAATAGAATAGAATAGAATAGAATAGAATAGAATAGAATA
>JANHFP010005634.1:215925-226366 GCA_032468135.1 Calamaria suluensis | reverse complement strand
TGTCATCTTCTGAAGCTGACTCAGACGCCGGCTGGGAGACTGCTGGGCTCGGCTGGGGAACAACAGAGGGCATGACAGAGAGGGTATTAAACTATTCTGGATGATCATTTCTACCCTCCTAAACTGACTGTGGCAATGCTTACTCGTTGATCTCCTGGAAAAGCCGTCTATCTTACTTTGTTATCTACTATGACAAAATTGCCGCTGGGGAAACTTTCTGATGATACAACTAGGTAAAGACATTAGCCCAGACCACACATGACAATTCACTGGTGCCACTAGTGCAACTTTGTGGCATTTTGTTTTAGTGGCCACAATGGGAGATGGTTTACACCAGAGTGGACCATGGGGGGGGGGGAAAGGGCCCTGTGTTCTTAGAAAACAAACAAAGCCTGGCTTTGTTCAATCTTGAGATCTGACACAAATACATTGGATGCCTGGGGCAAATAGCTATTTCTCAAGAAATCAGCAGTATATGGTACTATAAGCTTCTAATCAAGACATTTTACAGGCAAAAATGTTTTGCGTTTTTAAGGGTGATGTGGAAATGTTTATATCAACATATATTTTATTCTTTATACTGTCTTCATCTTCTCTTAAACATTAACAGAATCCACAATGGACTGAGAATCTGCGTCTCTGCTAGATGATTGACAGTCAAGCTGAAGTTAAGTTAATCAAATAAAAATGGCAAGTGGGGAGAAATCTGTTACTCGAATTTCCTCAACCCACCAATGTTGCCCAGACCTTATCCTCATATCACAGGAGAAGGCCTGTAAACACCAAGAGAGTTAATTAAAACGGTCTCCCAGTGGAACTGCAGTTTCCTAAGTATAAACATCATAGATGACATGTATTTACACATCGCAACGCCCCTCAAGCGTCACCCTAGAATCATCACATATACACTTCCACAGCCAGGACAAACTTCGGTATAAAACAATGTATCTGTATACCATTTTCTCTGCAGCTGCCCCAAGGCAAACTTCTTTGCTTTTGGGAAAAAATATCTCTCCTTTCCCCACAGCTGTCTGAATTTTATTTTTATTCTTGCACAATTCCTTCTCAAATTGGAACCCCAAATTATTCTTCAGACAATCATCATAAATACAGTCATCCCATCTTCTACGAAGCCTTCAAAATTCTCTTTCCACACTGCTTTCTAGCCTTGACCTTTGTAGGAAACCCTGGGTTTCAGGGACTGCTGAAATGACTGCTGCTGTCCCTTATATGTATTTATCTTCCTGAAATCATACTTGATAGAACATATGCTGACTTACTTTACAACGTTACTTGCTGGACATTGTCACTCAAGGCTGGAGTGGGAATACAGACTATAAGGGCGTGAATGTGTCAAAATAAATTCAGATCAAACCCCTGAAAGTTGGAGACTCTCAGTTGATAGATAGATCAATCTATCAATCAGAGTAGAGCTGGAAGGGACCTTGGAGGTCTTCTAGTCCAACCCACTGCTCAAGCAGAAGACCCTGTAACATTTCAGATAGGTGGCTGTCCAGTCATTTCTTAAAAGCCTCCAGGGATGAAGCACCTCCAGTTTCTGAAGGCAAGCTGTTCTAGCTTGAATCTGATTTCAGTTTTGCCTCTGGACACGGCCACGTTCCTCTAAAGCATGGGTGTCAAATTCGCCATGTCACATTGCTGTCATGTGATGTATCATGATGTTTTTCTCATTCATGGAGCTGAGGTGGGCATGGCCTGCACATGACACATCTGGCCTGTGGGCTGCCAGTTTGACACCCCTACTCTAAAACAGGGGTCTCCAACCTTGGCAACTTTAAGACTTGTGGAGTTGAAGTCCACAAGTCTTAAAGTTGCCAAGTTGTAGACTCCTGCTCTAAAATATCACAGCTGCAATATGAGTTCCTTCTGAACTCACAAGTTCTGTTAAGAGCAGTTACCATGGCCAGGGGGAGCTTTACCCAGTTTCAGTTGATGCAAAAAATGTGAACTGGTTTGGACCAGGATATCAATGCAATAGCGACTCATGCCCTTGTCCTCCTCCTGTAATGACTACATTAAAACATTAAGAAAAAATGCTTAATAATTTTGCTTGAGTGTTCACACAGAGCACTCAAGGGAAGCAAAAGAGATAGTGAAAAGAAAGAGGATTGGGTGCAATGATTTTATATGTCAATACATTCATTAGTTAGGCTTATAACATGACCACCTCATTCTGCTTCAATTGTCAAATTGGCCAAACTTAGAATGGTCCAATGATCTGTCTCACTGCTGTCTAGCTTCCTCTCTGCCTCCGATGCAGAGTCTTCGTCCTAGCTTTGTCCAGCACACAGGACTGGCCCATATTTCTCCCCAACCTCCTCACTGTCCAACTCTGCTGTCTGTTCCGTTGGCCGCCACAAGGCCACCACAGTAAGTCCACGCTTTGAGATCTTTATTGGTTGCTAGATTAGACTTTTAAAGCCATGAATGGTTTAGGACCTTGATATCTTCAGGAATGCCTACTTCAAATTGTATCTGTCCACCCAATCTGATACGGAAGAAAAGACTCTCTCATTCAGAGTGCTTGTGAGATGGTGTTACCATCAAGGATCTTGCATTTGGGTTTTTTATGTTGACAACCCAGTCTTATTGAACAGTATCCCCCAGTCATTACAATGGTTCCAACTCTTTTGGAATTCAGGGCAGCCATGTAGACCCAATTGTTTCAAGAAGTCTTTGGGGACCAGAGATGGCCCCCTTGAAGCAGATGTCAATTATTTATATGTGAGATTGTTCTTATGATGCATTAGCATTTTTATTATTAGTATTGGCTATTCATTTGCATTGTTTATTCCTGGTTACAAAGAAATAACATATGCCATTTAGAGATGGCTATGAACCTATCCTATAAGCCTGAGCAATAACTTAATAATATAACTTTTGGAATTCTGTTAAAATTGAGGGATTGTATATTGTTTAAAATATCCACATAAACTTTTCTATAAACAACTGAAAATCCTACTTTCTTCGTATAATAACTTGGGCTCAAAACAAAATATTCAGAATATTGTAACAGTAAGAGAATACATAAACATCTTGGTATATTATTCTTATGCAAAACACCTCCCTTTGGGCAACAGTAATTGGTGATGCTCCAGAACAGTGGGTCACAAGCAGTCATGGCTCATTAGAATTAAAAAATAAGGGAGAGTGTAGCTTCCTATTAAGGTTCTTGTTCATCACAGAAATTGTCCCAAGAGGTGTTTCCCTTGATGAAATCACCTCATGCAGGCTACTTTTTATAATCTGTATTACTATTCTAATCACATACACTACAGAGCCACTTGGCTGAGATGGGTGGCTATAGAAACGGAATAGATGGGGCAGCTATAGAAACTGAATTAATTAATTAATTAATGGTAGGTGTCAGCCCCTAATATTTAATTAGCGAAACCTGAAAAATAGTAGTTAAACTCAAGTTGTAATGTAGGAAAATAAATAATTTTCAAATGATAATTTGAAATTCTGCCTTGCTCCCCTGAAGAAGATGCAAGGGTTATCCTTGTTTTAAATGACCTATCGAGTGGATGATACCAGACAAAGTACACAAGTACAGAGCAAAATTCAAATGTAATTTAACTGTAGTGTAGTATAATTTACATTCTATATATACTATATAATGTGTGTGTGTGCGTGTGTGATTATATCTTATATATGTCATGTTTTTCACCTTCTGCTATATTAAACACATACTAAAGATCATGTGAAGTCATAATAACCTGAGGAAGGATGGGAAAAGAAAAGAAATATCTCCATCATTATTAATTCCTTCTAAGCTTAACCTCTTAACCCACATCAGGCATCTCACTGGCTATACCTACTGAACCAGATAAGTCATCCCATCTGAGCGGATATAGGTATCAACTACACAAAACAAGCTCTACACTGTGGAGCACAGTCTTGCTCCTTGTGAATCACCATCATTAGAAATTTATCTTAAAATGTCTGGCAAGCCTTTCAGCCATAAAATACATGAGAATATTAATAGAAAATTATTAAGTCTATTTAATAAAAAACACCAACAGAATTCTATGAGATAGTTTCAGGTGCATGCAAAACTAGAATTAGGGCCAGTTCTATTTACAGTGATGGAGATTCATGATTATTTACTGTCCCTTCCATATGCACCATTTCAGGTCTTACATTTGCTACATGGCTAGCAGGTTAAATTGATGGAAATGATTATTTGTTTGAGATATAACACTGCAAGCTGGTCTGCCAGATACCAAGGGGGTTTGAATACTTGCTCACAAAGCAGAATAATAATTTTTAGAGGCATCCTTAACGGGAAAGACAGATCTAAATTTATTCACTAATTGCTTACTGGAGGGATAGTGAATGCATTAAATCCATTTTTTTTTAAAAAAAGATGGTGACTTGTAAATGTATAAGGAATTTTCGTAATTTCTAGTCAGAGTGACAATTCATAACCAGTTGCAGTTTCTGTATTTCTGTTGCTCTTGAGGTAGGGAAGGTTGATTTAGTGTTAATAGTCACATAGTAAAAGATTTTTCATATGCCAATATCTAGGTTGACAATCATAGTTTGTTTTCTAAAAGCCACATTGTCTTTGTAACACCACTGCTTTTCTCTAGTCTTCCTCACATTCATAATTTCTCTCTTTTGAGTCCTTAGATTTACTCTTTTCCTACATAATTGTAATGGTGAGTCACCTGCAATCTTTTCCTAAATGGAAATTCTCAGCATTTTCAAGTAAGGATTGGAAAACTCAGGATGAATTTCCTGGAATTATTAGTCCCTATGAACTGGGTTCAGTGGATCAATGGTCCATTTCAATGTAAGAAAATTATTATATTGAGAAGATTCAAAAAGAGATAGAGCAGTTCACATTCAGTAAATGGGATGACATTTGTATCATAATATTTCACTATAATTCAAATGAAGGATGGGAAAATATTATTTCCATATGATACAATCATGTTCTCAAAAGTTCATGAATATAAATCTACTCTGTGTCCTTGCCGAGAACTCTGAGAACTTTTCCCATGGAGCTTTGAAACCTTGGAATTTAACAGAGAATAATCTGTTTGGAATTCAGGAGAATGGGTCTTCTTTTATCTTTTAAAATTGGCAAGGTTTCTACCTTGGTCATACCAGTGTCATTATACAGATATAAGGATTGAAAAAGGGTTTGGGCCACTTATTATTGGATTTATGATGGAATGCATAACTAGGCTTTTATAAAAAGATGGAAACATTAGCATCCCTATTATGTATTGAAATTGCTGCATGTTATTAAATATCTCACTGATCAAATACTTGAAATTAGAAAGATTGGCAGTTTTAAAAAAATCATTTTATTACCAATTTTGCCAACATGCAGATTTCCATATATATCTTCATTTTATAAGATGAAAACTTCATTTAGTGACACTTTGCATATTTCATAGACATCTTTGTGTGGTATTCATTACAACAAAATAATACTTTTCAATGCCTACCTAAATCTGTGAGGCCTCCTGCCAAGTGACAGGAGAGTTCTATTGAGTTCTACGACAGGAGAATTCTACCGAGCGAGAAGAATTCACATCAGACATTCAATACAACCACTCTACGTTTCCTACTTGGTTCTTCCTTCCCCACCCAAAGTGATGCCTTGAACAACATTTTGATTTGGCTGCTTGGAAGGGAAAAAGGAGATAGGGAGGCCCCTGACTTTCACTAAACCAACATTTAGTTCAGCCCTTTCTAGAGGAATCCTATGTGGCTGATTTGCTTGTTTTCCTACTTTTTCCCGATAAGCCCCTGTTATAACCCACTATTATAATTCCATATAACCCACTGTATAAAGTATGTGGCTTCTTGTAGAAAGTGGTACTACAATATATTGGCAGAAAGGGGCCAAAATAAAAAAGGTGGAATACATTAATACTAATGTCTTTGAACATGCATCACATATTATGTGATGTTTTTATGGTCAAAATTCTTGTAAAGCTCAGTGTGCAAAAAAAATGAAAGAGAGAAATGGAAGTCACACAATAAAGATACATTTAGAGGTAACATTGCCTAAGCTATGAAATACCCGACAAATATTAGTTTAGTTCCTATTTATTTGCCATCTTCCTTTCTTTCATAGGCAGGATTGAGGCTGTCTTTAAAACTTATCTGATTTCACCTGCCTGCCACAAGTTTAATGTGCATTATGGTGGCTGACACATTTAATTTCACTAATGGCTCTATTCCCAATGCACATTTGATAGCTTGTCTTTATAATAATAAAGTTTGCCTCATGTCATGTGCCTTTTATTAAAAACCACAAACTATTCTGAAACAATTATTTTATTTTTTGTGTGTGGGGGTTATTTCTGCTCGGAGAAATTATAGCATAGGAATTGGACTGGTTCCAATTTACTATAGATGAGTATGTTTTTGGAGAATGGAGAAACAGAAGTTCATGAATTTGAAAGGAGATGATTACTAGTGTGTATCTAGCCCTCTTCTTTATCTCGGTTGAGGGAAGGCTTTATTTTGGGGTTAGATTGTTTACCTTTTAGCTGCGGAATTAACTGAGGATGTCATCCTATTTACATGAAAAATAAAAATTCATGTGCTTTCATTTCTATCGCAAGATTCTGGGAATCTTTTAACAATTGGTTCAGTAAATCTGAAGAGTAATTACTTGTAGTTTGTAATTGGAGGACACTATTAGCTCAAACATGCTCAAACTCAAATGATGAGAATGATTAGCTCTTCAAAAATTTATAAGCTTATTTTGTAGGCATGTGAAAGAGCCCCATATGAGTATCAAATAGCTTGGTGTTGATACCAGGCAAAAATCTATAACAAATCATTTAGCAGTTGTTTATGTGCACCTAGAAATAATGCATGTATTAGCAGTAGTTTATTTTTATTTATTTTATTTTTATTTATTTATTTTGTTGAGCATGTATTCGATAGCAGATATAAGTATAAACATGATTATGAATACATGAAATGTATACAAATAAATGGGGACATTAGGACAGGGACGGAAGGCACGTTGGTGCGCTTATGCACACCCCTTACAGACCTCTTAGGAATGGGGTGAGTAGCCAGTAGTTTCATTTAATAAGAGGAAATTTTTCCTAACAGTATTAGGTACCCACCCAATACATCAGAAAAGATCATGAGCAACACAGAAGAAGATAAAACACTTTTGATCACAAGGTAAAGAAGTGGGGGAAAGCTTCATTCTGTTGCTTTTGTGACACTTTCTGATATATTGCTATTGCTTTACTGTGTCTGTGTGAGAACAGTAAAGGAGCAATGAAAATTAAATGCCTTTACTTTTACATTAAGGGAGGCAATATTTTCCTATTACGGTTGACATGCCCATGCCCTAGCATAGTATAGCAACAATTAACATTTATTTGGGGGATGAAAGGTTGCAAAATGAATGGATTTTGACTTTGCTTTGGTTTTTGACCTTGTAATGTTTACACGCTACATATTTGATCTCCCTTCCCCATTAAAAATGGAGAAAACTGCTTTCAGTTTTCAATCAGAGGACATTCTAAGGTTTATAAAGGGGGGGGGGGGTCTTAGTTAAAGGCTGATTAGAACCATCCAAGCATGTGGGCCAGGATGCAGCTTCTAATCATCCTTGCTTAAAAGTTAGAAAAAGATGTTCAGAAAAAGACATAACGTTTGTTCTAAAGAGACTAAAAGGATCTGTCATCTCTTTTTGATTCTCGGGTCAATAAAGATGTTCAGAGAAAGCTATAAATTTGAGGATCACCAAATAAGACCTTTGTGCAGGATTTACTATCTGACCTAGTGCAAGTATTATTGCAAGGAGATGTGAAATAAATGCCTTGCTGCCTGTTTAATTGGAAAAAAAGATCGCTTTATTTTATTTTCTATTCAAGAAGCTGCAGCCAATCTTAGATTTGTCAGAAAAATGGCCTCTTACATATTTAAAGAAGTGTTTCATCCATGCAGAACAAGATATACATATTAAAATCCAAGATTATAATTAAAAACAAATATCCTATGTAAAATATTTAGGGAAATTGACGTGAATGTACGATCTTTACTTTATTTCTGAAAATAATACGCTAGATTCTTTATTCTTCTGAATTTTAAAATATATTGATGATCAACAACAATTACCTAGAAATTAGTAGTTTGCTTGCCACCATCCACTCCATCTCTCAGTATAGCAGGACTACTCCCTCTCTCTACACCCACCCACCAACCCCTGTCTGTCTGTCTGTCTGTCTGTCTGTCTGCCTGCCTGCCTGCCTGTCTCTTTCTCTCTCTCCCCCTTTGTCTGTCTGTCTGTTTGTCTCTCTATGTAAAAGAAAAAGAAGAAAAGGGAAACAGAGAAACAGTTTCTGACATCTAATCAGATCTGCTGTATTGATTTTTTTTTTAATTTGTTCAGCTTTGGAACAAATCAGCAGAACCACCAAATTATCATCCAGGAATGACTTTCCCCAAACCATATCAGTTCAAAAGTAAGTCACAAGTGTGCACAGATACAAATACATACCTCTAATGCACTCTCTCTCGCACACACTTTCAAAGCACCAAACACTAAACCAAAGAGAAACGTCTGCTCTCATGAGGGAGACTTCAGTGACCACATGGCTTCCCTTTCCAACGATATTAGAATTCCAGAGCAAATCGGAGAGCTAATGAGTTGCTCATGCTTCAGAGCAGCTACTCAATTAACCAGAGCAAGTGCACCCGCCCTTCTATAATGCCAAGCTACCTTACATGAGAAGGAGAGAGATAAATGAGAGGTTGCTGGTTGAGTGAGGAGGGGCAGAGGTTACCCCAGAGGTGATTGCTGTGTTCTCCAACTAATAAAGCTCATTTTTAAGAACCAAAAGGGTTTTGAAAATAAATATGTCGATGGCTCTCAAGGAGAAACTGCAAAGTCTCATTGTGGAGGCAGAACAGGGATGAGATTTCTTCAAGTTAACCCCAGCCTCCTCTTGGAAACAGCCCAAAACTGCATAAGAGTTTCACACAGCTGCTTCTGTTAATTTTTGATGTCATAAAATCAAATCTGTGGCAAACTCTTTAAACCAGCTCATGCTTTATGCTATCATGTATGTAGTTTTATCTAGATGTATATTTAAGATTCCAGTTCTAGCCCAAAACTATTCTGGTGTTCCTTGGTACATTTCATCTTTCCCTCTGGTTGTGTGTTTTAGGGCTGGTCTGAATCTGGAACATAAGAACAGTTCCTCTTCCATAAGAATCTCTTTTGGAAACAATGAGCCACTTTCAGAATGGTACATTTTAGAAGGAAAATCAAAATCTTCTGGGAAACACTTGAACTGGAGCAATTCCTTTTAACCATTGTCGGTTTACACGATATGTTACGGAATTAACTATGGATTTATTGGTTTATTTGTATGATCGAAAGGTCGGCAGTTCAGCAGTTCGAATCCCTAGTGCCACATAATGGGCTGAGCTCCCATTACTTGTCCCAGCTTCTGCCAACCTTGCAGTTCAAAAGCATGTAAAAAATGCAAGTATAAAAATAGGGACCACCTTTGGTGGGACGGTAACCTTTGGTGGGACGTCTGCCTTTGGCGACAGAGACATTTTCGGACAGTGCTGACTCTACAGCTTTGTAACGGAGATGAGCACTGGCTCCCAGAGTTGGGAACGACTAGCACATATGTACGAGGGGAACCTTTACCTTTACAGCTCCATAACACTCTGGGAAGCTTACAACTTTAAAATCAATGAACAGCAGAACAGAATGAAGCCAAGCACATTCAGGGGAAAAAAATCTAATCAGACAGAGTTCTACAGATGCTCCATGCCGATCTTAACCCAAGACCTGGGGGAATACAAAGACTTCTTGAACATGATCAGGTGGGAGTCATTTGAGTTTCTGGGGAGATGTTCCTATGGGCAGGAACAGAGAAGGCATGTTTCCTATGTCCCAATAGATGGCATTATAAATTAAAATTGGTTAATTAATACGCATGCTATGTCAGAGATAGAACTCCACAATTTTTTTAAAAAATCTTCAAATATTACAGAGGTAATTTTGTCTGGTGACAAAATGGTGCTATTAAATAGAGCAAACTGTAGTGCTATTCTTTGGTTATTATTTTTTAAAATGCAAACAAGGTGTGTTAATACTCGCAGTGCCAGATACATGCATTTTAACCTCTTTTCTCATAAATATAAACAAAAACCCATTTCTAGATAGTGAAATGCTATCTAGATGAAAATTATAGGCTGGCAGTCTGATCTTGACTGTCTGATCTGGCAGCGTGATGCCTGATACTGTTGGAAATGATGTATGGTTTCCTGCTTGAACAGGGGGTTGGACTAGAAGCCCTCCAAGGTCCTTTCCAAATTTGTTATTGTGATAGTTTTAATGGGGTTAGCTTTTTTAATTGGGTTTTTAAACTATTTTATATATTTTATGGGATTTTGAATTTTAATG
>JANHFP010005634.1:174878-186593 GCA_032468135.1 Calamaria suluensis | reverse complement strand
AGCAGACCCTCTCTGTGGGTGCGCACCGGTCTTTGAGGGGTCGGCAGTATGCGGTCCTGCAGATAACATGGTCCTGCAGATAACATTTTCACATTAAAATTTTATTAATTTTTTAAGAAAAGGAATGTAGGAAATTGGGAAAAGGGAAAAGGGAAAGTGGTGATGGAATAGGAAATTGGATACAAATGCTTGTTTAAACAGACAGACTGGTATACGGGTCTTCATAATATGTTTCAATAATACAATACAAAGCTATATTTCTTAATATTCTAATAATCATAAACCATTTAAAAACTCTTAATGTGTTAATCATCATTAAGTAACCTTCTCTTTGTTCCAAAGTATCATATATCTTCCTTTTTGTCATTCTATTATTAGACTTTCCACCTTTGCCAGCTCTCAATTTTTCTTAAATCACACTCTTATCTATTGATAAAAAATAAAAATAAAAAATATATAAAAACTAATAAAAACCAAGTATATCTTACTATATATAATGAGTTTTTCTCTTTCTTATTCTTTAATTCTATCTTAAACTTCTTAACATAAACATTTTTAAGATAGACCGGAAATCCAGCAACAATTTATATATTTGAAAGACAAATGCAACTTTAAAAGTGAAAGACTAGCACTGAAGCCTGTCCTAATTCACTCTTCAGAAATGTTGATTGCTGATATTTTAAGAAAGGAAGTGATATCTTTAATTGTTCCAAATTTCAATTTTAGTCAATTAATATGAAAAACAAAGGAAGGGGTATTTCATCTCTAACTCCTCAAATCTCTTTTTAGATTATTATCCTGGAAGTTGAAAAAAGCTAAAGACAGTGTTTTGCAACTTGCATGTTAACTGTTTCATCAAAATTAAAATCAGCTGGAAAAAAAGCTTCCGGGTTGGCTTTGCTGGTGGACATGTCTCAGGACGGCTCCTCATCACAATGTCCGAATCTGCCTTTCTGGTGGGCTCTTCGGAGCCAAGGCTTCCCTGGATGGGCAGCTGACCTAAGGGGCATCTGCTGGGACACCCGGAGCAATGGCAGTCATTCTGGGGGTTGCCAGCTAAGCCCTAGGAGCCGGAGAAGCAGAGGCGTCTGACAGCTGATGGTCACCATTCCAAGCAAAGCAGCATGTGGAGAAAGTGAAAGCAATGAGAGTGGTTTGTGTATCTGAGGTGATTCTATTGGAAGCCAGACGGCTGCCCTGACAGGCGAAAATATTCTACTTTAAAACAGAAGAAAATGTTGAAAGGGGATAAGGGAGTTTTTCCCTCCCCCTTCATGGAATAAGCAGCGGTATAGGCATCCCTTCTTTCTGATTCAGGAAGGAGGGAGCATTTTAAAAATAACTGGATGCTTTCATCAGGAGCTGGGCAATTTGGAATATAAAATTTAAAAGATCATAATTCTGACTGATTTGTTCCTGTCTGAGTGGATGGTGTTCCCCCATTTTTTTGTCGAGGAGGGGGTAGAAGATGGACACCTGACTCCTGTAAGTGGAAAAAGTATTTCATCACTTCTGGCTAAGTGTCCTTGGAGAGATAAATTCTGCCTTCATATCTCATATAATATTTACAAAAACCAAAAGGAACTTGGATGTATGCCCAGCCTGATTGTCTTGACAACGATAGCACCTGCAAGAATTGTCCCTGTGCTAAGAAAAGATCCCTAGTCTGTCCTTGGTGCCTTATCAATGTAAAACTTTTGAAGTACTGGACTTCTATGCAATCTACTCTGTGACTGTCCCAAACTGCCTATGCATTTAGAGACTATCAGAAATAAAAACCTGCTGTCTATTTCAAGTATTTGAACTATAAGAGACTATATTAAAAGATAATGCCCCCCAACGGCCAGAAAGGATTAACAGAAATGGAGGCACTGATGCAAGAAATGAGAGAGCTACATGAAGGTCAAGAACTGTGCCAGGTGGCATCACATCGTGATATAATGGACCTGAAGGAGGAATTTAAGAAGCTCTTTGTGAAACTAGCAGGTGTTTTAAAAATTGTATGTCAAATGGCAGTAGATAATAAACAAAGGGTGGGCAGACTTGAGAGGGCAGAGGTGTTGGGAGTGGAGGTTCAGGCTATTCAAAAAGAAAAACAAGAGTTGGAGAATTTTGTTCTTGATATGGAATTAGAACAGTTGTCCTTCTTTCTTAGTTTTCAAAATCTAAGGGAAGAAGTTGGAGAAGATAACTACCATAATGGAGGCGGAGGCCTTCATAAAAGAACATAAAGCCCTTCTAGAAGGAGAAGATTCAGGGGCTGCAGAAGGAGGTGATGACAGGAAAATATTGGACAGGAGAAGGGTGGAGGCCAGAGGGCCCTCCTCGGAATGCACCACCTGGGAGGCTGGGACCAAAAGATAAAAAATAAGGATATAAATTGTTTTCCTGAAAGTGGTAACATGAATAGTGGAACCTAGTTTAAATTCTGTATATGTATGAAACTGTCAGAGCAGAGAAGATCCAGTATAAGTTCAATGGAACATGTATATTAATTTTGTGACATAATTTGATAATGTGGATATACAGTATCATATTATATTTAGAATCAACTATATTTGGCAAATATTACAATGTTATATATACTGTAGTATATTATTGATATTGGCAATGCAACCTCAGATAATGAGCTACTGTATTTAAATTGTATTTTTATTCCCACACACCCTTTTTCTTTTATGTAAACCAATAAAATATTTTTTTAAAAAAATTAAAATCAGTTCACATGCCAACTTTTTTTCAAATAAAACTCTGTATTAAAACATACATGCACTAAAATCATATTCAAGATACACTACTTGTGTTGATAAGATTATAATTGATCATTATGCTCCCTAAATTTGTTATATTTTGACTTTATAGTTCCTTTGCACTTTTTTCTCATTAATGTTAGCTTTAACTATAAAATATCTGGATTTGGAGCTCCTTCTTGTGGTCATATGTGGTTACAGCACATAGCTTTCAGAAGGTGCTTCATTTTAAAAAGTTGGTTAATTAGCAAGTCAATTAAGTAAAATTACTTTATTAGGCACTGACTGCTGCAGAATTTTGTTCTCATGAGCAATTTAAATTGTTTGGGTCAATGGCTAATTGAAGTCAAATAAATTCTTGAAAACAGATTACTTGTTTTTCTTTGCAATCCTAATCTTGCAATGAGAAAGAATTTGGAAATGTGTTTATATCAGTGTAAGGTTTAGTTATCATAGTTTTAAACTACCTTATAAACAATATGTAGATAATTCAAGTCAGAATCAGTTATATACATGTTCTCTTTTTAAAGGTAATTATGTGAATAATCTTACAGAATGATTAACAGCTTTTCCTAAAAGACTATAAGGAAGAAGGTTTATGACGAGATCTAAAGACAAACCATACTCTGGTGGATTCATATATATGCTAATATAGTTTAACTGTGGTTTGTTGTATAAATCACAATTGAGTTCCCCTAAATGTTTTACAAATTATAGTGGTTAGTCTCATGTAACATGCTAATTTTATTTATGTTTTAATTGTAATGTTTTATTGTAAGCCTTTGAGTTACCTTAGTGCAGTGATGGCTAACCTTTTTGCCATCGCGTGCCAAAACTGGAGGGTCCCCGGAGGGGTTTGCACGTCCGTGTGCCCACATCCATAATTCACTTCGCTCCACTCTCCCTAGAAAGGCTCTGAAACCTGGGGAGAGTGAAAAACAGGCCTTCTCCATACCCCCAGGCCCTCCAGAAGCTGGAAACAGCTTCTTTCCTGACTTCTGGTGGGCCTGGGAGGCCCAAAAATCAGCTGGCCTGTGCCTGCATGTGCATCATAGCTGAAGTAGGGCAATGCTCACGTGCCCACCGATATGGCTCTGTGTGCCACCTGTGGCACCCGTGCCATAGGTTCACCATCACGGCCTTAGTGTATAGCAAAATGATATATTTAATAAATAAAATGAAACCATGCTGTGGTTTAGTGTAATCTGTAATCCCATTTTCTTTTGCCTTTCAGAAACACCTCAACCTCCCACTGTCTTATACAGTATCTACTCACACTTCTGTTCAGTCCTTATGTTAAACTACAGTATTTTGTTCTAGTGAGTTTGTGAATTCTATTACTGTATTAAGGTAAGATGACCAGATTTTAGCACTGGTACAGTGGGACACCATGGGGGGGCACAGTTGCAGGACTGAGAATCGGGGGCCCATGTGCCACGCCCACACCCACCTCCTTGAGAAGGTAGAGAAGTCCGGCAGGTTGGGGGGACCCCAGGAATCCATGGCCGTGGTGCCCGAAGACGTCTCGGAAGTAGGCGGTCCGCGGCTCCATCACTTCCGGCATGACACTTCCGGTCTACCGTGCGACACCCCTGGCCTCCAGCAGGCACCACAGGGGTTCTTCCAGGGTTAGTCCTGATTTTTTTAAAGAATGAAGATTGAAGCGCCTGCAGATGGAGTGCGCGGTGGGGCTGAGCGTGGGTGCACGCCTGATGGCTCTGGCTGACAAGCTGCACAACATGTGCAACCTGCAGGCACTTCTTCAATTTTCATTCTTTAAAAAAATCAGGACTTTTTAGAAATGCTGTGGTACAGATTTTTAGAAAGCAGGACAGTCCCACCAAAAGTGGGATGTCTGGTCACCTTATATGAAGGTTTCAAAACAAAGTTATAACTTAAGTTATAGATCAAGAAAGCAGAGCTCACATAACCTGTAATATCTGTAATAAGTGTTCAAAACATCCCTGATAATAGTAATTCCTTTAAAATGGCTGAAGAATGAGAATTAAGCATTAGAATTAAGACAGAATCTCAGCTCTGGCAGTCAAATGACATTTATACCCATTATTTGTTTATATATTTATGCCACTTGATGCATAGACCACAAAGAATTGTATGCTGTGTTTGGAAGCATAAATTCTATCTTATGTATGTGTTAATGTATGAATTAAATTCTAATGGCTTAATGAAATGGTAACTTAATCAAATAACTTTAAAAAAAACAGCTTAGCACGGCTCAGGCTTTGAAATATTATTCTCAGCAGAAATAAATTTAATGAAATTTGCCTTATGTTTAGCATAACTACAAGGCAGAAAGTATACATATATGAAAGATTTGAAAAATTGTTCCTTCTAGTATGTCAGGATCTGCCATAGATTTTCATTTGCATAGAATTTTAAAGTAAGTACATTTTCATTTTGCCAGCTGAATTTGTGGCTTCTTTTTCCAACATGATGCGTAATTTGCATTTTTACATATAAAAAGCCAAAATATAGAGTTTCAATTGCAATGTACACTCTTTATTTGTAGTATTACCACTGTTGTAGTCTACTGTAGCTTTCTGTTTACTTGCAGAAAAGTCCCAGGTTAAATATCTACTCAGCTATATAACTCATCAATAACCTTGATATAATTACTCTCTCTGACCATGACTTACCAGTAGAATAGTGAAAATAAATAGAGAATTGGGAGCATGCACATTGTTTTGCTATAAAGGATGGCAAATATGGTATATATGGCATTTTTAATAAAATGGCTGAAATTGTTAATTCTAAGATTTATTTATTTGTGTATTACATATTAGGTATTATATATGTATAAGCATGAATAGAGTACATAAAATGAATACAAATAAAGAGAACATTAGGACAGGGGCGGTAGGCATGCAGGTGCTCTTATGCACGCCCCTTACAGACCTCTTAGGAATGGGGTGAGGTCAACAGTAGACCGTCTTAGGTTAAAGTTTTGGGGAGTTTGGGGATGAGACCACAGAGTCAGGTAGTGCATTCCAGGCATTGACCACTCTGTTGCTGAAGTCATATTTTCTGCAATCAAGTTTGGAGCGGTTTACTTTAAGTTTGTATTTATTTTGTGCTCTTGAATTGTTGTGTTTGAAGATGAAGTAGTTCTTGACAGGTAGGACATTGTAGCAGATGATTTTATGAGCTATGCTTCGATTGTACCGAAGGCGTCATAGTTCTAAATTTTCTAAACCCAGAATTTCAAGTCTAGTGGCATAAGGTATTTTGTTTCAAGCAGAGGAGTGGGGGACTCTCCTTGTGAAATATTTCTGTACACGTTCAATTGTATTAATGTCAGATATGCAGATATTCCTCTTCTCCAAAGAGGAACCATTTGTTTTTGTTCCCTTTCTCTCTCCCTATGTGTGTGTGTGTGTGTGTGTGTGTGTGTGCACGAAGGATGTTTTCCATTCATTACCAGCACTTTAATCACTCAGACATCCAATTAGGTATAAATCATTAGTATTAAGTTACTTTCTCCAAGGCTCTTTATAATACACATGACCGGCTTGGGAGTCTAGATTTAGCATACAGCTGAAAAGGCAGACTTTTTGGTTCTTCTCTCTCTCTCCCCCCCCTTCCTCACCCCCTTCCTCTCCTTGCAATGAAATTGATAAATGGATCCAGCATTCTAGGTGCCGCAGTAATTTCTATAGTGCAGTCAAGTGCTAGCTCCCTTGCCTCCTTCCTGCTGTAAGGGCAGAGTTCCCCTTAATACCTCAGCCTTCCCCTGGGCTGCCAAAAGGCCATTCCATGGGCCGGAAGGAGTTCCATTCCGAGGCAGAAATTGCCTGTAGCACAGAGAAGGATCCTTCAGCCTCATTAACAAGAGGCTCCTTTTCTCGAGCACAAAGAATGGAACGTCTTGGCTTCCTTCACTGAAACCCTTGTCATTGTATCCCTCCGGCGTCTGGCCCTTTCTCTCTTCCCTGGGATAAAGTGTCCCCAGCGGCCAAAATCACTATCTGGGAAGCATATTTCCTTCTAATCAGTTTTTTACGGCTCTTTAAAGTAATATGTCAGATCATTTTCTCCATATACATAGTTAATGAAAGTAACCCTACAAGTTCATTTTAAATAGATGAAAGTTGTTATAACCCCGATCTGGAATTTATTATGTTCATTACAATCTTGCTGAAGTAGGTAATGTAATGGACTATTACTTTTATTATCTTTTGAATCCCTCAAAATTATTAGGAACTGACTAATATTTAGCATCACCTGATTGACGTTTAAACAGAAATGGATACTTTCATTTGGTAATAAATAATCAACTCCCTCCCCCACCCCTGAATAAAAATAACTCCATGGGGGGGGAGGGGGAAAGAACTTGGAAAGATTCCACTGGATTGATTCCAGCAATCCCTCCCTAACAGCCTACCTATAGGTAGTTTAGAGCAATTATAAGATAGCATTTTATTGATTCCATATTGTGTAGCTAAGAGATTATTTTTCTTCCATCTCAAAAGAAACTGGAAAGGTGCTTTCAATTTTTTGGCAGGTCACGTCTTTTTTGTATCACAGGCAGTACGTATTTATAAATAGATGGCCTAAAGATCATTGTCATTATGTACACATAGACTTAGCACTGATCATGCACTTAATTTTAAAAAGTTAAGGTTTGTAGCTGTGATATTTTGGTCCAATATATTTTTTAGGTGCATAGGCCTTACACCGCTGACTTGTTTCCCGATTTCCACACTATTGTACTAATTTGTTTCTATAGTATACATCGCGTAATATGAACAAAAATTTGATGAACAAATCAGACTATTTCTAGATGTAAGTTTAAAAGGTAAAGGTAAAGGTATCCCTCGTACATATGTGCTAGACGTTTCCGACTCTAGGGGCCGGTGGTCATCTCTGTTTGAAAGCTGAAGAGCCAGCATTGTCCGAAGATGTCTCGTGGTCATGTGGCCGGCATGAGTCACCACCAAAGGCACATGGAGCACTGTTACCTTCCCACCAAAGGTGGTCCCTATTTTTTCTACTTGCACTTTTTACATGCTTTTGAAACTGCTAGGTTGGCAGCTGGGACAATTAATGGGAGCTCACCCAGTTACACGGCACTAGGGATTCGAACCGCTGAACTGCCAACCCTCTGATCAACAAGCTCAGCTGCCTTACCCACTGAGCCACCACGTCTTGCTAGGTATCTGCTTAGCAACTGAGCATTTCTAAAACAGCTAAATGAGGAATAGGATAGATTGCATTTGCCAGATTGATCAGTAAATACTACAAGGACTGCTGTCTGTAAATTATCTGGCCCCAGAAGACTGAAAAGCTCATTTTGTCCTGGGGCTAGTGAACATGTCACAGAAGTCCTTTGAATAAATTGTGCATTCTGTTGTCTTTTAGCAAGCCAGATGGCGAAAGAAAACAGGAGATAAGCTATTTTTAACTTGGTGTATTGATATTTTAAGCACTGTGTCCGGCTTTGTGCCAGTTGAGAAAATTCAAGTGCTTTGTATTTTGTCTGTCATTGTGAAGTGGAGATCTTTAATAATGCTTGTGAAAACTTGATGCCAGATCTGGTTGTTTCTGCCTAGCCTGCCAAATGCATCTGTTGTTCATCACTTCTATTCTACTGATAGTTTGTTGCTTCTTTGGACTGCAGCTTTTCTAAACTTGAATGAAGTTCTTGCTCCATCAACTAATGAAGTTCTTACTCCATCACTAGTGGAAAGATCTGCTTTAATCTTGCATCTTACGTGGTCTCTCAACCAGAAAGACATTTAAAAATCTCACTTTCCAGCTAACCCAAAGTTGTTCCTTTTTAATATAAAGTTAACATTTCAAATTAGATTTCTGTATATGGTTTGCAATCATTGGTTTCTACATTAAAACCAGAGGATTCAGTTAGTGTCGTGCTCATGCTAGAATTGGAGTTGATCTGTATTTAGCCTAAAATCAAGAACTTTAAGAGTTATTCTTGAATCACACTATTGAATGTTCCTCCATTCAAAAATCTTCATGCAAACAGAAATTAATCACAATGAAAAGCAATTTAAGCAGGACCTGCTCAAAACCCCACAAGGGCAATACCTTTATTTGCTCAACCAATATTTTATCATCTCTGCAAGTTTTCATGTTTCTTAAAAATCTTTATCAGCCTCAAGGAATGCAATTTGGATGTTGTCCAATACAGCAGGGTGCAAAATCTTTCTGAATTATAGCAAAGGTTTTTGTAAACATATAGCTCTCTGAAGATGTTGGTTCTTATTTCATATAAGATGCTGAATAATATATATTAGCCCCAAATCTCATGTTCATTTTTTTTTTGCTTTTTAACAATTTTACTTCATTAGAACTTTTAAGAAACTCGAAGGCTTACAGTTAATACTATATTTTGGTTAGTAAAATGAAGATATTGCATCTATAGGGTAAATGTAAATGTTTCCCTCCCATATATGTGCTAGTCATTCCTGACTCTAGGGGGCGGTGCTCATTTCCATTTCAAAGCCAAAGAACCAGTGCTGTCCAGAGATGTCTCCATGCTCATGACTCAACACCAAAGGCCCATGGAACTCTTTGACCTTCCCACCAAAGGTGGTCCCTATTTTTCTAGTTGCATTTTTACGTGCTTTTAAACTGCTAGGTTGGCAGAAGGTGGGACAAGTAACAGGAGCTCACCCCATTATGCGGCACTAGGGATTCAACCGCTGAATTGCTGACCTTTCAATTGACAAGCTCAGGGTCTTAGCCACTGAGCCACCGTGTAAACAATATTGTTTGGTGAACCAATGACCCAACCTTGCAAAAAGTAGCCTCCTTGGTCCCCAATACTATTTTTACATGGGACAAAGTTCAATATTACAAGTCTCTGCTCATTGTGTGAGTCAAAATCCTGCAGGTTAAGATTCAGTGTGTAATTCTGTTAATAACGCTAATCCAGTGCATCATAATAAGACTTGTGTTCCCAAGATACCTTTCAAGATTGAGTAGATTAAAGGAGCAAAGAACTCTTGAATCAAATAATATAATTCTTGCCATCCATTTAGGTTCCCGCTTCATTTAATGTTCTGCTAACGAGGAGAGACAGAGCCAAACCAGATTAATGAACATTGTCAATATGCATCATATGTCCCTGCTTTCAGACAGTTGTGAGTGTGCGTATTTGTGCACTCTGGGGTTGGGGAGATGGATAATCATTAAACTCAGTGGAGAAAAAAAATCCAGATGTACGCTAACGAGGACCAAATGCAGAGCCTTTGTAAAAAACACCACTAAAGTAAAGTACTTGCATATTTGAAGCATGTGACCACAAGAGCACCTGAATGCCCCTTTTCTTCCTTAAAGCTCTTCTATGCTGTTGACATTTAAAATATTGATTTAGCTATATATAAGTATGGAACTCTGGTTTCAAGACAACGTACTACTTTCTGCTAAAAGCAAACATTTTCCATTAGACATGTGCCTAGACCAGTCAATTTGCTTATTTTAATGAGGCACATGTTTTGAAGAGCCAGTGTTTGTAATAAAAGTTGATATTTCTTAGTCTGATAACACTAGAAGTGTATTCAGACACATAGACAGTTTTTTTTTTAAACGCCGAGTAGTGACATTGAAAATGGCAGAGGAAAACATAACAGAGATGGGAACAGTAGGACAGGGATGGTAGGCACGCAGGTGCATTTATGCACGCCCCCTTAAGGACCTCTTAAAAACGTGAAAGGTCCACAGTAGACAGTTTAAGGCAAAAAGCACGGGGATTGGCAAGATTAACAAGAGGATCAGTTAGGGTGTTCCAGACATTTATAACTCCATTACATTATTACATGTATTAGATGTAGAGCCAGATTAGAAGGGCTTCTTAAATACTTTGTAAGGAGTTTCAATCAATATATACTAACCTATATTTCATATTTGAGTTAACCTAGGCAAACATTTTTAATGCTACCTTCCTGGATGGCTCCTAAATAAGCATCAAGTTTCCACTTTCCTTTACAAATCATGTTTGAGTCCCTACAATGACCTAAGATGAGATAGGGAGGGTCAATCAGAAGAAGAACTAATGCCCTCTGGATTGTTATGCATATTATGTTACCTACAAAACTATTCATGCCAATGTATATGGAAACTCTTGTCTACATTAATGGGAGACTGGGGTGTTTCTATGTTAACCAAATATTTATGTCCTTTTCTCAAGGGCTTTGTGATCACATCATTCAAGTGAGAAAATATGGGATCATTGCTATTTGTTTCCTCTGCATTTTGATCATCCTTTGCAGCAGTTCCTACTTGGATGGGCTTCAGAATTGTTCTTTGCCTTGCTCCTTCCACAAGCTAAAGAAAGAAGAAAAAATATCAGTGACAATGAAATAGCTGAAATAGCATCACTGGGCTTTAAACAATGACATGCAAATGGGGCAGCAATAAAATTCACCTGATCTAAATCTCATTTGTCTGCTGCCTAACCCTCATTCATTTTTGATGCTGCGAAGCAGTTTATAACAAGGTGACTTACCCTTGGCCATTTCACCTGGAAATTTTTTCTGCCCCAAAAACTCTTAGCGTAATAAGTTCTCACCTGCACTTCATCCCAGGGACCTTTAATTTCCTATCAGTCTCCAGTGACAGCTCTAATCTCTCACCATGCCGCTTTGGAGTAGTTTGGGGGGGGGGAGAGGAACCTCACTGTGTCAAAGTGAATGATTAAAATAAATTGAAATGATTTAAGCTCCTCATATTTAAATGTGCAAACTCTGCCAGAGTCTCCTTTAATTCAAGTTCAATGTCTTTATTATCTTAAAGCTGATTTCTCCCATCTAGTATTCACTACGTCTGTAGGAACTACAAGCCCCCAAACTCCATCCTGCTTGTGCAATTCCACTTTTCTCATCTATAGATAGTGTTAGGTCTTTAACGCCTCTACCTATTTGTCTGTTTAGCTTTAAGAATGTAGCTGATGACGAAAGCTGTAATTAGAGTAATTGCAGGGTTT
>JANHFP010005634.1:9489-19891 GCA_032468135.1 Calamaria suluensis | reverse complement strand
TCAGGTAGTGCATTCCAGGCATTGACCACTCTGTTGCTGAAGTCACATTTTCTGCAATCTAGTTTGGAGCGGTTCACATTTGTTCTGCTTAAGGGCATCATGGACCCTAGCCTTTTCAATAGTGACCATATTATATGACAAAACATTTTAAAAATTTCAGGAATAGAATAGAACAGAATAACAGAGTTGTAAGGGACCTTGGAAGTCTTCTAGTCCAACCCCCTGCCCAGGCAGGAAACCATACACCACTTCTGACAAATGGTTACCCAACATCTTCTTAAAAACTTCCAGTGTTGGAACATTCACAACTTCTGGGGCAAGTTGTTCCACTGATTCATTGTTCTCATTGTCAGGAAATTTCTCCTCAGTTCTAAGTTGCTTCTCTCCTTGATTAGTTTCCACCCATTACTTCTTGTCCTGCCTTCAGGAGAGTGGGATTTTCGAGAGAATCACCTCAATCCACTTTGGCTGCAGCCTAAAGTGATTTAGAAAGTTCATGGATGCTGAAACAGGGATAAGCAGATCTGCATCTATGGATTAGGTTTATCAGATCTGAATGACAAAAATATGAATGACCATTTGATGGCTGAAATGAGGCACTTATCTTTCTGCTGTTTGGTTATCCATATTTCTTTAGTTCAAATCTGGTAACCCTAGGACCACTGATAAGAGCTCTGAATGGTTTCAGTAAGTTACTGTGCACATTTTTTTCATGTTAAAAAGTTTTAGGCTCTATCTCTGTTTTAAAAATTACATATGATAATGCATATCTGTGTCTGCAGATTTAAAAAATAACTAGATGAAGTAGGGAATTTAAAAACACAGGAGATAATGGAAAACCAAGGAATTAAATTAAGTTGGTGGCCATATATGCAAATCAAGACAAGATATAAAAAAGACAAAGAACTTTATGGCATAAACAACCAGAAATCAGGATTGGACAAAATAATACTTGGCACAGAAAAAAAAGATGACCTCAAAAACATAATTATTTGCTATATCTCAAAATGGGAGAAGGAATTGTCAAACATTCCTGTTATGTAACACTCTATGTTGGTTTACTGTCTTTATGCATGTATTCTTTTTTTAAGGAAGACTGACTGTAGTGTGTAATTAAGGTAATTGTAGGTTTAAGTGTTTCACCTGTATATAAGGAGCTGAGACGCTATGGCTAATGGCATGCTGATGGGGTTTACAAGTCTGCGTGCTTGTTGGTAAGAGCATGCTTGATGATGATGAGATATATGTAAGAGCTTATCACAAAAGGTTTACCATGAGCAGTTATCATGGGAACTTGTAGTGAATGCTTGGTAGTATAGCTTGCTATATGTTTTGTGGATATTCTACTGCTGATTATTATTTGTTTGCTTAGTATTGCTGGTTTGGTTTAATGTAAATAGTGTTTTATGTAAATATATATATCTTGTTGCTTTTATCCACTGTGTGTTGCTTGGATTATTAAGTCTAGTATCTTGCATACTGACTCATTCACTCATTCACCCTCTTCTGTGTATTCTCTGCCAATTCCTCCTACAGGGGATTGATAAACATAACAAAAGATAAAATGATTAGTTTGGCAAAGAACTTGGGGTACAGTATTCAATTGGATCAGTGGGATAGACTATGGGAAAGAAACTACAAACTCACAATGTCAGCTGCCTTTAAAGAAAATCTGTATAAAATGTTTTATAGGTGGCACCTGCAAGATTGGCCAAAATATTCAAAAAATAGATCACCCAAATGTTGGAGGGCTGGAGCCAAGCAAGGAACTTATTACCACATGTGGTGGACCTTTCCAAAAATTAGGAAACTGTGGAATAAAATTCATGTCTGGTTAGAGGAGATAACAAGACTGGAAATAAAAAAGAAAGCAGAATTATTCTTGCTTGGAATTCTTGAAGGCATTTTCTTACATATACTCACAGCAATCAGAATTACAATTGCTCAAAATTGGAGACACCCAAACACAGACATCTGCGTGCCCACACCCATAATTCAATTCATCCCACCCACCCTAGAAAGGGTCTAGAGCCTGGGGAGAGTGAAAAATGGGCCTTCCCACCCCCAGGCCCTCCAGAGTCTGGAAGCAGCCTCTTTCCCAACTTCTGGTGGGCCTGGAAAGTCCAAAAATCAACTGGCCAGCGCCCGCATGTGCATCAGAGCTGAGCTAGGGGAATGCTTGTGTGCCCACTGATATGGCTCCGCGTGCCACCTGAGATACCCATGCCATAGGTTCGCCTTCACAGGTATAGATGGATAGAATACCGAAGTAAGCAAAATTTAAAAAAAAGAGTAATGTACACAAAGAAAAGGAAAAACAAGGGGAAATCCAATCCGATATGCTGTTATAAGGAAATGAGATACATGTTTTAATGTCTGTTTTGTTCTTGGTGGGGTTTTTTTACGTTTATGTTGTATATGTTTTTACTTTTGAAATTTTAATAAAGATTAATTTTATAAAAGCAACTAGTGGAATTTGTTTTAATTTCACAGAAAGATCTCCTCATTTGTTTTTCAACTCCCACTTGTTCCAGCTCCTAACATCACCCAATCTCCTTCAGTTAATACTCTTTTTTTTCTTCACTACCTTTCTAGGTTACTGTAAATTCGAAATAAAATGGAGATGAGCGTGATACTGTTTAATGGTTGTCTTTTAAATATAGATTGGAAAGTAAGGCATGCTGGGGCAGGATGGTTTACGATCTGTACCCTGATAGGTGTTTCACATGGTTTTAGAGCTAGTCATGCTATTTTCTATGATATGGCTGTTTTCTCACTTTGCCATCATTTGTTTCTTCTCTTTTTGTGTCGTCTGGTAATCTTAATTATTTATTTGCCCTAAACTGCCCAAAGTTGTGTTTGCAATTGAGGCAGCCTTTTAATTTGATTAAATAAATAAAGACAGAAGAAAACAGAGCAACGATCAAATCCCAAGAACTTTAGCCTTCCTTTCTTTTGCTCTCCATTATAGGAATAACCAGGAATGAATTTTGTGTGCAAGGACTGAGAAATCCAGCCAGAGATGTTACTCAGAACAGATTTGTGGCATTATTCCTCATTTAATTTCTTCTATGGGGATATTCTCTGTATTGGGGCCTGCTTGAGGAACAGTGAGGCCTTTATACAATCATTGTCATTAGTTGAAATAGTAAGCCTAAAGTTTGCCCATCCTAATTTTAACCATGGATTTTTATTAATTAAATTTATTTTAAAAACCATTTAAAGTAAACGTATTTATCATATGAAACAACCAAAGAAAACAAATTATAGCAATAGTACCAGCTGCAGGCAAAATGCATTTTAATCCCCCAGTGTATTTCAAAGGTCATCCTGTTCCAAATGAACAGGCTTAATTTAGATCAACTTTAATAATAATGTTAGAATGATTTGAAGTATTATGTCAACAGCATTTGAATAGCACCCACTTTTGGTGACAGCATTTAATCTAGCAGTGATGGAAAAATAAATTTTAAGTAAGCCAGTTAAAGTGAGGACTACACAAGAAAAGCAAAGAAACAAATTCTTGCTGTTATTTGAAATAAGGATTACAGAATTTTATTGTGCTTTTAACTCTGAACAGATTAACATATCATATCACACCATATCATCCTAGTTATAATTATGATTTATGATTAAGAAGTATCTATATTCTTAAATTAGACTCTGTGTTAGTTATGGGATATATGCTCAATCAAATAACTCAGCCACACCAGTTCTATCTTCTAATATGAAGATATGTTTTCTTGGGAAAGAAAACACAGAGTCAGGTAGTGCATTCCAGGCATAGACCACTCTGTTACTGAAGTCATATTTTCTGCAATCGAGTTTGGAGCGGTTTACCTTGAGTTTGTATCTATTATTTGGTTGCGTATTGTTGTGGTTGAAGTTGAACTAGTCATTGACAGGTAAGACATTCTGACAGATAATTGTATATACTACACTTAGGTCAAACCAAAGTCTAAGCCCAAAATTTCAAGTCTGAAAGCATAAGGTATTTTATTGCAGGTAGAGAAATGGAGGACTCTTCTCATGAAATATCTCTGGACTCAGTTGTATTTATGTCTGATATGCTTTGCAGGTTCCAGACATATGAGCTGTATTCAAGAATTGGTCTAGCAAATGTTTTATATGCTCTAGTTAATAGTACAATATTACCAGAGAAGAAGCTATGCAATATTTGATTAACAACTCTTAATACATTTTTGACAATGTCAAATGTAGATCTTTAGAAATTAGTACTCCAATGTCCTTGACAGAATAAGGGTCACCTACAAGGTCATGTCAATCTAATATGTATTTTATGTTTTAATGTTTTTTGCCAATGTTTGAATTACCAACTGATAACTTCTAACTTGAACTAGCATAAAAATATTCATTAGGAATAATAATATATTACAAAATATAAACTATTCAATGAAATATGGAGTATATACCATCAGAATTAGGAGGAAGAAAAGAAAAAGAGTAGAAATTAATTTATGGCATCAATTTACGCACAGTAAAATTAGAGCATCTTCAATTTTGCAAATATGAAAGCAACAGAATTATGTTCTTGCTGCAGAAAATCAGGTGAGATGCACATGAAGCTAGTTATTCCCTCATTTTTAATGAAACAAGACTTGTCTGTTTTTGTTTTGTATACTATACAGTTAGAAGAGTAATAGAATGGCAAACAGATGTAACAAGAAGTGATATACAGGCTGTATATAATTCCCCTTTGCATACTCAGAAAAACTCAGCCCGTGAAGACCACAATAAGAGAGAAGTTTATAATATATTGGCAATTTTCATTTGTACTCACATGCTTTCCCAAATAGATCTTGCCATTAAAAAAAATATTTCTGCATTACTGATTTCCTATTGCAATGCAATCATTTAGAGAGGAATGCTATTTGTGTTAGCAGTGGGTTTTATTTGCCCTTTACCTTGTTAAAACACAAATATATCATGCACAAGGAATATCAGATTTGCATTTTCTAGTTTTTGAAGTTTTGGGATTCATTTCAGTCCTTTAATACTAAAAATACTCAAACTATATAGCAATGACGTATCATATCCTTTTTTACAGAGAAAAACAAAATCCATTTACATATTTTGGACACAAATATCCCAATGGATTAAAGAAGCTAGCACCACCCAAAATTATAACTGCAGCCTTAGGGCATAATTACCATGCACATTTCAAATTAATATCACTCTTACACCTCAGGGAATTTGAAGAACTGCAGTATTTTGACAGAGATAAGTGTTTCTAAAAAAAAATTCTCACTTTTTTCTATTTTTATTCCCAGGATTTCACAATAGAATTTTGTTCTGCCAACATTTTAAAGTACAAACAACTTTGTTTGTATTTCCTTATGTTCTTAAAAATACCCAGTTTCAGGTTTCTAAATTTTAACATACAGTTCTAGATTTTAAAAAATAAGCAAAGAAATGTGCACGTTCAAAGAAAATGATATAAATTAATGCTAATTTTAAGAGAAATCTAAGTTTCAATGTTTTTATATAACTTTAGGAATGCCTAGAATCATACCTTAACAACAATATGCTGGATATAGATCCTGTGCAATTTATATGCACTTTAAAAGTGCTATTAACCTGGCGATTACTCAAAAAATATACAAATGTGCAGAGATGGACAGATTGTCCATGCGGCTAAAATATAAAGAGGAAACTATTTATTACCAAGCATGACTTAAGTGGTATGACTGGGTGGGAACCAAGTATAACATTTAGAATACAAAATTAGATACAATGGAAAGATAATAAATTGGAAAATGGATACATGAAGGTGAAATTTACAAGAGCAAAGTGATAAGTACTGATAGTTAAGTTGTCAGTATAACAGAGACAAGTAGTTGTACAAGTAGTAGTTTTATGTTTTTTGGGTTTTTTGGGTTTTTTTCTCTTTTTTTCTTGGTTGGTATATTGTCTTAAATGCGTATTATTTGCAGAATGTCTTTTACATGTAAATATTTAATGAAAAATTTTGTTTTAAAAAGTGTGTCTGTGTGTGTGTACTGGTGAGCATATTGCAAACTAGAAGAAGTGGATATGACATTAAGGCTAAAATTGGCAGATGAATGTGAGACTTGGGCCAACAAAATCTCTCTGGAAAAAGAAGAGATCATGAGATTGCCCACACATAGTCCAGACAGAGGCCTCTCATAAGTAGACAGTAGGAAATGACATGTCTGTGATCTGCTTGTGAATTGAGTTTCATGGTATTTACTGGATGAGTTTCTTTTAATTCCTTATGAAAGTAGTTTTAAGTATTAGTTTAAGGATTGAAAAGAGAGGCTGGAATTAAGAACAAAGGGGTGATTAGTGCATTAATTTCAGAAAGTTTTAAATGACCCAAGGATACAGATGGGTTTAATAACATTCTGAAATTAAGTATGAGAAACCCAGCTTCCAAGTGAGGTGTTATGGCTAGTTAGACATTTTGGGGAGCAGCTCTACAGACAGAGACAGCACAAAGTGTAATTGCTAATCAGGAGATGGTCCTGATTGGAAAAAAAATTCTGCTGGAAGGAGAACTTGGGAGATTATCCATTTGTGCTGTAGAAGAGCTGCTCCTTGCAAAAAAAAAAAACCCTGCAGGAATTTAGTATCTTATGGTTGATTGTGAATCCAGTAGCTTGAGAATCTAGGATCTACAATGTGCCCTAAAATGTTTTGCTTAGCTTTTCTGGCTGGAAAAAGCTTCTCTTTCTTAATCACTTTAGAATTTAATTGCTTTAAAACCTGAGAGATATTCCAAACAGCACTGAGGATTAAAGAATCTTGGTGGCCTGTTTTTTTTTAATTGAGAAGAGGGGAAAAACTTCAAATTTTAAAGAATTTTAATCTAATGGCAAAAAACTTGACAAATTGTGATGTTAGAAACTTTCAAATGGAAAAGGAGATCAGTGATTTAAAAAATAGAATGCATATATGTATGAAATGTCTGTCTTTCTTCTATATATAGTGTGTGTTTGCGTGTGTGTGTGTATTTCTTTGAGGAAAGTGTCTCTGAAAGTAGTAAACTTAATTAGGCTAACAGGTTGGTTCTCGGTGGGAAGGCTCACTGTTTATATATATAAGAACAGTAATAATTGGTGGATTATACACAACAAGAAGATAAGTGCAATATTAGTTGGATTGTTTGACTGTGACAATGGATTGCTAATTGAAGCCAAAAGACTCAACATAGAGAAAAGCAAAACAAAGGAAAACAAAAAAGGCCTGTATTTTATTCCCACCATAGTAACTGACAAGCTTGCATTTTCTCACCATGGCAACCATAAGAAAATCTGCCAAACTGGGAGAAGGATACATGGGTTCATCAGAACAACTTACTGATAAGGGTGTTCCATCAGATTTATTGCCAAAATTGTTTCAAAAATTTGTTTCAAAAATGACTACAACTGATAAGAAAATTAATGGAAGAAGAATTTGCAGGGTTGAAAAAAGATCTGCAATAATAAGATATTAAGAAAATTGAGGAGTTTGTGGAATAGCTGGTTGCAGATTCAAAACCAATTATTAACAGAGTGATAGTTTGAAAAGTAAGACAGAAGTTATAAATAGAGAAAACGTCTGGTTGGACTTCCGGCAATATTGGAAGCCTGGTCTGCGAGCTGCATGGCTGGCTTTACCAGCTTTACCTATTGGAGGATCTGAATCAGGACCATAGCCACTCCAGAAGAGTGGTGAAGCAAAGTGGGACCACCTGGCAGGTAGAAGGGAGCTGCATCTCCCGTCCCTGACCTGGAAAGCCCCCTCAGCTGATGGCAAGGAACAGTGGCAGCAAAACATGGCTGCCACAAAGCTAAGTCAACCAGAATACACAAGACTGAGCAGGAGAAGGAAAGTGAGTGGCTTGTGAACTTGGCAAAAGAAAAATTATTTTTTGAAAGTACCCCCAAGAAATACGAGGGAAAAGCATATTGGGACTATATATTAGTGGTGGAATAAGCACACTTATAGAAAAAAAAGTTATAATGTTTAAGAAGAGAAACTTTTTAAAGGAAACCAAGTTAAAAAAATTGAACTCTCAAAGTGAAGACGTGACACGGAAAGGTTTTTTTTTTTAAAAAAAACCCTGGAATTTGGTTTGGAATTTGTTCTTATTTTACTACTATTACATTTTATTATGCTCACCTATTGGATTTACAATTTTAAATACTTAAAATTGGATTATCAACATTATTCAGAGAGGCAAGACCAAGTTGAATTAGAAGCATCAACTGCTGTTAAGAGGAGAACTTTGCACTTATGGGATCTTTATTTTTGAGGGATTATAAAGAATTACTTAACATTTGTTTTTAAAGTTCAAAATTACAAAACTGTTGAATAAATAAAAGTGATTTGAAGGGATGTGGATGACCTCCTGGATGTTTTTTTTCCTTTAAAACTGGACTGACTGTATGAATGGAAATAAGTGGAGAATGATATGGAGCTGATTTACCAAGACATTTTTAATTTAATAAAAGGACAACAGATTTTATAAAAGAACAGCATAAAGAGATGATGGAAATATCTGGCTGTATGGATTGTATGGAGCAAAAACTGGAACATATAATACAAGGAATAACAAGCAAAGACCAGGATGATGAGGAAAGAATGGAAACACCCGAAAGAAAGGAGGAGAATGTAGTATTGAGAAATCAAAAAGAAGAAGAAAACAAGAAAAAGGCATTAGTAAAATAGAGGGTGAAAAAGGGATTAGAGCAGAAGGAAAATATTTTAGAAGATGTGAAAAGGAAATGGAAAAAACAGGAAGATAGTGGGGGAGAAGAAAAAGAAGTTAGAATATATAGTCATAGAAAAAACAACAGGGGAAAAAGATGGGAGAGGAAACTAGAGGTTATAGTCAAAACAAAGACTTAAAAGTAGATGGAATAAATGATCTAGAAGAAGTGTATGGGGGGCAAGCCCCCCAAAAAAGATGATTAAAAATTTGGATGAAGGCAGAAGATGTGGGATAAAGGAAATGGGGGGGGGAGGAGTGTGGAGTAATACATTTTATGAAAATACCTTAACAAAGTGTATGAAAATTATATAGTTTGGATAATTGTTTATATGTGGTGTAAGAGATAGAATATATTTTTGAATATATGTTAGGAAGTTAGCAATGTATTGAATATAAGAAATGAAGGACTGGAGATAATATAATATACATTAAAATGTGATTATTAACAAAGTTAGAGAAAGATTATGATTGACATTGGAATATTGAATATTGAATAACAGAAAAACCAAAGGTCATGTCTGATTATTAGAATGATAGGGGAAGGGGGAAAAGAGGGATAAAATGGAAGTAGAAATATAAGGGGAAATAGGAAAAGTAGGTACTAAAAGGACGTGAAGTATGATAGAATTATGAGAAGATTTAGAGTTGAAATATGACAGTAGAAACTATATGTTAAATTTAAAAATGAAAATGGACTGCAATTATTAAGAATAATATTGTTATGATTATTTATGTTGGAATGTATGAAACCTGGTAATGAAATCATTCATGAAATGAGATGTATAAGAATAAAAAAAATATTCAAAAAAAGTTATAAATAGAGAGATGGAGGACTTGGACAAATTGACATTATTGTAACTTAGGGAAAAAGAATTTTGCTTAAGATTTAAAGTACCTTCAGAAGAGCATATATTAGAGAAAAGTCACATCTCTGTCTGGATTTCTGGACTTGGGAGAAAACAGATTGATAAACCTATAGGATAATATATGTTTTGCAAAATCAAGGAATGTTCAAGGAATGTCCTTGTATACTTTGCTAAAGTTCCCAAGTTTGGGGGTTTCTATTTTTCTTTAATTTTTTTCTTTTTTTTTGTACTTTTTGTTTTTTGTCAGCTTTCCCTTTTCCCCAAAGGATTGAACTTGATTTCACTTTGCTATGTCATCTCTGGGCTTGGATTGCCAGAGAGTTCATTTGTTGTATTTTAAATTAATCTGATTAAGGTTAAAATAGATGTGTTGTTATCTTTGATAACTTCTATTGGATTTTTTTTTCTGACTACCTTTGAATGATAAAATTTGGATGATTTCCTTAATAATAGAAATGAGATATAAACTTAAAAGGAAGGAATTCACATGGGTTTATTAGATCAAGTTCATAACTGATAGGTTGTTATTTCCTTAATGAACTTTTGCTGATTAAAATGGATGATGAGGTTTTAAAGATTTTTAGAGAGTGAGGTGAGATATGGGATGGAGGAGATTGTCTGTTGACTGTCTAAGAGATGGCGGTAAGTTGTTAAAGTTGTTTATACATGTTGGGATGAAGCGGAAATTTGCTTCTTTTATTTCTTGTGTTAAATATCTCACTCCTTTTTTATACTTGGGGGATTTTAAAATAATTGTAGGGTTACTTGGTTGCCCAATTATGGTTGCCCAATTATGGGA
>JANHFP010005633.1:32185-45298 GCA_032468135.1 Calamaria suluensis | reverse complement strand
TGTTGTAGGTTTTCCTGCCTGGGCAGGGGGTTGGACTAGATGACCTCCAAGGTCCCTTCCAACTCTTATTATTATAAAAAAAAATGGCACCTTGGGATTATTGTATATAATTCAAGCTGCTGACCTGTTTGTTTAAATTTTCACTTGATACAGTTGATTATTTCACCCGATTTGTTTAAATTTTAATATTATCAAAATAGATTAGATTAGAATATGTAAAGAAACAGTTGGGAAAGCAAACACAATAAATTAAATATATCTTTGTATGGAATTGGATTTTCCTATAGACTTCCATAGTCTCCTCCTTTGAAATATCTCTCTTAAATGTAAAGAATAAATAACCTTTTGTTTTTTCAAAATAAAATATATTGTACATACAAAGCTAGTTGTGTGTAATGATGCTGAAGAGGCAACCAAGGATGTGATTATAAAATATTTGCTAATTATTCAGAACTAATAACTAGCAGATAAATAATTGATCAAAATGCAGACCTATTCAGAAAATTATTAAGGAAAACTATTGGTAATTGCAGAATTCTGGGCATTGAAGCCTACACATATTAAAGTTGCTGAGATTCAGAAACACTTTTCTAGGTAGACAATCCTGCCTTGTACTGAATGGGATTCTCAAACTTTGAAAACAGGAAGCCCTTTCTATTAATGCTTTAGGTGGTTGTCCTCAGCCTGATACTTTCCAAATTGGTTGGGATTACAACTCCCATAATTTTAGTGTAGAGTTGTAACCTCAATAATCTGAAAGCTGATTGAAGCTATGCCACAACTACCAAATGAATTGGTAAGAGCATAGATGCTGTGTTTTACATTAAACATGATGCAATGTTTCCCTAACAGTGTTTAGTAGTGTTTAGTCCACACTACTAAAAATGGCAAGTGTCAGTGCAAGTTGTCTAAAATCTTGTGGCTGTGTTCTGAACAAGCACCTCGAAAGGGTGGAAAGGAAAAGGGGAAGGGAAGGAAAAAGGGAAAAAGGAAAGGAAAAGAAAGACCACAGCTAAGAAATGTGTTTAAAAGACAATAGAAAAGCATAAAGATGTCAAATAAAAATGAAGGTTATTACAATAATTATATTATAGACAACCTAATTTTGTGGCTAGAACACAAATCACACAGCTAAATTAATTAGCAAATATTTCTCTTTTCTAACTTGTGCCTGAATTTAGAATAGTAGTCTGGTTATTAAGAGTATTGAGGGAGAGATCTCCATGTTCCCTGTGCTGAATTCTTCCTGTTCGAGGACTCCAGAGAGAGTCTAAGCTACCCTGAAGGGGAGGTGAAGCAAAGAGGGGCACTCTGTGAGGGCAGGGAGAGACGCAGCTCTCCTGCCTGGACCAGGGTTTTTGTTTTCCCTTAGCCATGACAAGAAGAGGACGTTGCCAAGATGGCTGGCATAGCAGGGACGAACTCCAAAACAATTTACATCTAAGACTGGAGCTGGTGAGAAGGTGAGCAGCATAATCAGAAGAGAGGAATTTGTTTGCATTTTAAATTGAATTCCAAGAAATAATCAACACTGTTTGCGAAGAACTGAGTATCACAGCTATGATTGAAGCATGTTCAGCTTCTTTTTGTTTAAAAATATCAGATCGGCATAAAAACTATAAGAGAATAAACTAGAGATAGTGAAATAAATAGACCCTTAAACAGAAGAAAGATTATTGGGAAGGTATTTTTAAACATTGGACATCTACATATAAAAAAAATAACAATTCACTCTGCTCCCTGTTGCATGTTTCCTGGAAACAAGAAGTATGAAGAAAACATTTGGGTAAATTAGTGACTGAAATTTAAATGGAGTGCCATCTGATGATAAAGGAGGAAACAGCACAAATGGTCATCTGAATAGTGTTTGGACTGTTGAACTTTATTTTAAAAAAAGACACAATGAGTGGAATTGTTCAAGAGACTGTTCAGGAGATGAGCTCATTCTATCAGAATACAAAAGACATTATGGACAAAGAATTCCTGAATTTTGTACAGAAACTGGAAAAATATAATAGAAGACATGATTGGAGACAGGGGTCTCAGTAAAGGTTCTAGAAAACAGACAATGGAAGAGGGTAGGGAAGAGAGGAATAGGTAGATGGGACATCCCAGAAATAGAAATAGATGAAGACTTAATGGATGAATGGGAGAGGCAAAGGGAAAAAAGCTTCTGACCTTCCGATCAACAAGCTCAGCTGTCTTACCCGCTGAATCACCAAGTCCCTAATTTTTAAAGCAAAGCAGCTACAATAAAATGCAGGCATGAGATGATGGAAGGATGACCCCTGTGCTTGGTTGCTGTTTCAAATAGCCTTTCCCTACCTCTCCCTTTTTGTGCTCTTTGTGCTCTTTCTCATTTTCTTTTTCTTCTTCTCTGTTCCTTTTTTGTAGGCACAAGATATGATTAGAAGTCAGACAGGAAAGAAAAAGCTTTGGGATATAGGGTGATGATCAAAAACTAGAGTAAGAGATAGAAATAAAGGGAATATTAATGTACTACACTCTTAATTGATAAAATGGAAGTAATGAGAAATAGGTAGAATAATTGAATAACGATAGATAGTAACTTAAGATAGTTGTATATTGTAAAGGGAATATTATTGATTGAATGTAACAAAAATCATCAACTTCTTCAGTTTTGTTCGTGCTAGAAGGTATGGTGCCCAGAAGCCACATTGTTTACATATTGATTTGATATATATTTTAAGAACTAATAATAATAATAGTAATAATAGTAATATAACAGTGGCAAAACTAAAATTAGAAAGGGAAACAACGGAAGATTATAATTTCATTAAAACCATGTATTACTATTTGAATCATATAAATTTATTAATTACAACAAATACAATGAGTGGTATTTTATATGTGATAAATGGAGCAATATCAAGAATATGGAGTTTGGCATAAAAAATATATTGAAATATTGAACAAGTAAGGGAAGATAATGTAACAAAATATAGCTATTGTTAAATGTAAACAAATATGAAGAATATTGTTTTATTGATACTAAAAAATGAACCTGGTTTCATGCTGTTCACGCAATGATGTTTGTTGAAAAATAAAAAAATAAACAAAAAATAAACAAAAAAAGAATATTGAGGGACAATGCCAACCGAGGGTTAAGGGTGGCCTGTTCAGCCCACTTCAAGCTTCCTATTTCTGTGTTCTTGCAATGGTGCCTATGAGTTGAGAGGGAATCTCCCATGGAGCTAGTTCTGATGTCACAATGACTGCAGCTCTGTTCCAGATTACTGTTGTAAAACTTGTGAGTAATGGGGGAAAACATTTACTTTTTGCAAAGAGTTCCTAGGAGAATGGAGTTAAATAGGGTTTTACAGAAACATATTTGTGAGCTTACTGCATGGTGGGTTTTTTTTTAAAACTAATCAGCAGGATGTTTGACATTGAAATGTTTTGTATGACCTTGGTAATTTTCTCAAGTGAATCAACACTGGGTTTTCCTGTTGCCATTTGTTCAAGGAAGAATAAAACTTCACAATAACTGTGGAAAAGAGGTTTTATGGAGCTGAAACCTGGTGTTCAGCATTTCCCTTATTATTGAATTGTTTTACTCAAAAGTTACAGGTGGTTTTGTATATTCCATGAATCTAATAATTTAGTTAAGAGACCAGGCCAAAAAAAACAATCTTGTAGGTTTCTTGGAAAAGTACCTTCTTTCCAAGAGGATGGTGGGGCAATCAATGATTCCAGAGAATGAAGGTGAAGATGCTTGCAGTCTGGAGATTTGGTTCCGCATACTAACAAATATGGGAACCGAACTGCAGTTCTTGTGAGAAGAATCTGCATTTTTCAAAAGAAAATCAACATTGTACCAGATAAAGGGTTTGCTGGTATCATTATCTATGGTCATTTGTTTCAAGAAAGAGAAGGTTTTATTTTGATTCATGAGGGTGCAGATGATTGTCATGATGAACAACCTGAAACAAAAGCAACACCTTTGTTTGATTCAGCATGGTATTCAGAAAACTGTCCAAATCAGAGTGAGAACAATCTAGTGCTCTTGAATATATATTAATGTTAGAATAATTGTTCTCCAGAGCAGATTATGGTAAAACATGAAGAACAGAGAGCCCAAATGGTGAAATCAGAACTCCAGAAAGCTGTTCATACTCTTGAATTGTGAAAGTTAAAAAAGGATGAATTTATCTGGCAGAAGACTTCTGAATCATTTGAAAGGCAGGATATTTGTCTAGAACTGTTTCATTTGGTTTCTTTCATACCATCTTCTTACAGCATTTTAAAGATCTTGTCATTGGACAAAATATTGAAATGACTTCAATAGCAGTTTTTATTTGATTAACGATTACCTGAATTTGGGTTTAGTTCAGCTAATTTCCAGACTGCCAAGTTGGTAGTGGGTTTCTCATAAATGGTAATGACACGGGACAACAAAAAATTTGTTTCCTGAACACTTTTGGGCATATCTTATAGATTTTCGGCTGCTCATTATGAAAATAATCTAAAATGTAGTTTATCACATGCCATTTTATAGAAATCTTATGTTTTTTGCAATTTGTTCTTATAAATATTTTAAGTTTAGTAATTTTGGCTTGTTTTATAAGGTGTTTTGCGTTGCTCAGGCATGTCTAGGTGTGCACGGCATATTGCATAACATTTGTGGAACTGGTACAATTTGTGCATGCTTAGGCATAGTTAGGCTGGATAGATGCTGCCTGGAAAGCCTATAAAAGCAGACCACACGGACAGCTGATGCTCATTTCATTGATATCAGTCTCCCATGTATTTTAATGCAATTGCTTCAAGGCATAGCATTGTTTATGTACATTATAATTAAGCCAGTTATAGACTTGCTATAGGAATATTGGAGACAGCAGATAGTTCGCCAGTGTCAGTATAGCCATGATATTTTGAAATATTTGTGATGAATACACATTTAAGTATCAGACACATAATGACTGGACTTATTAAGAAAGGGTATAAACTGTACTTTGGTTGTAAAACTTGTGATCAAGACAAGGCTTGGGCTCGTCTGATTTAGCAATTTTCTTTGTGCAGATTGACAATCTCATTTTCTGTACTGACATTGATGGTTTGTTCAAAGTTTGGGTTATGAGCGTGGCCCACTAAAATGTCATATTTTTATTGATTCATTAATGTTAGGCCTCAAGTCTGTCTTGTCATACAATGGTCATTCTTCAGTACCTGTCGCTATGTTGCACATATGAAAGAAACATACAAAAATATGGAACTGTTGTTGAAGCACACCTAGTAGCTCAGGGTTGGAATGGGAGGTCCTTAGTGCTCTCTGAGCTTGCTTGTTTTCTTGAAAACATTTAATACCCTAACTAGGTAATATCATCAGTGCCAGAAACCCCTAATTCAGTTTACATTAAATTGCCAGAATATATAACTGGTAAGATCTGAAAATATTAGATTTTGCAGAGCTCAGTTCCTTGCAGAGAAGTCTTTACCATGTTTACCAGTACCCAATGACTATTCTTGAAAGTGCATCCCTTTATGTGATTTTTGGAGGCCACGGAAGAGCATTGCTTCAAGAATTAAGACCTTGAGCAACCCAGAGCAGTTAGTTAGATCACAGGGCCCTATTAAGAGAAAGAGCACACCGCCTGAGGATAAATGATGCTCTCCAGATCCTGGGAGTGCTGGACTGTGGGGGCAATTGTGTTAAACCAGGGGTCTCCAACCTTACCTTGGCAACTTTACAGCTTGTGGACTTCCCCTGCCAGTGTTCCTCAACCAGCTTTGCTGGCTGAGGAACTCTGGGAGGGGAAGTCCACAAGTCGTAAAGTTGCCAAGGTTGGAGAGTCCTACTGTCCAAGGAGCCCTTTTTGGGTGGCAGAAGTGGCACTAGAGCTGAAGTCAAGGCCCAGGCCTTGACTTCAGCCCCAGCCTTGGTGCAACCACCAAATGATGCTATTCAGGATGGCTTATATGTGAGGAAAATAGAGAATTCTTTCTCTTTTGTTTGGGGAAGGGGGAGGACAGCCAGAAGAGTCAGCCATTTTCTGAATTTTGGACATGCTGAGGACAACAGATTCATCGAAGCGTGCCAGGAATTGGCTACTGATATACAGCTATTTTATGCATAGCTCTTGAGAATATTAGCTAAGCCAATAATACACACTGTTTGGCAGTAATGAAAATCTAGCACTGGTTAAAGAAATTGGGCTTTTGAATTTTACTGCCCATTACATCCCTTAAAGCATATCCCTACAATATTAAAAATTCAGTTTAGTGTTAAGAAATGCTTCTGAATTCCTTTTGGGAGAGACAATTACGGGCAGGAGCTACACATATTGGGAAAGGAAACTAGTTTTTCAGGGGGCAGAGGACCATACTTGGTAGACTGTAGCTAAATTCTGGTTTGTGCACTCACAATAGACAAAAGATTCCAAGCTAACCCCTATAAAAAAACCTCCCTCATCACATTTTCCAGGGAGAAGCTCCAGCCTTCAGGGTTGGGGAGTCAACTCTTTGCTCTATAGCTCTAAGACTGGATCTAAACTGAAAGGACGTCCTCCTCTGGCACCTCCCAGTTTTGATGAAGATCCCATGCAAACAATACTCAAGGAAAAAACCTAAAAGACACAACATTAACAGTCCCACCTGTGGTAACCTTTTTCTCTGACTTCTTATCCTTGGACTCAATGAGTACAGGATCTAGGGCCTCCCCGAATAATTTAGTCCCCTTAAAGGTGCAAAAATAAATTTAATTAAAGATCGCCATTTAAGGGAAAAACGGCCACCGCTGAATCCAAAATGGCAGCCGCTGCGATCCCTGGTCTCTCAGAGGCTTCCTGGGGTCAATTTCCACAGAAAACCCCAGGATGCAGTAAAAACAACGAAATCTGCTGCAAGTATAGTTAAAAAGGACAGCCAGAAAAAACTCCAGTCTCTCCTAGAAAAAGTTTGAAAAAAACAAACAAACAAACCTCTCCCATTGGGTTCCCAAGCCATCTGGCAGAGCTAGGTCTTAAGACTCTTTCAAAATGTCAGACGGATGGGAGCCAATCTCATCTCAGTGGGTAAGGTGTTCCTGATGGCAGGAGACACAGCAGAGAAGATTCTTCTCCTGGATCCCATAGCCAAAATTCCTTGGCTGATGGGATCCACAGTATGTCCTCTCTACTAATGAAGATGGGGACCCAATGACTTCATTGTTAAAGAGGAGTGGAGAGAGCCCCATGTTTATGTCTGCACATCACTCTAATATCTAATGTCTAATGATACCTGTCTCCAGTGAACCATAAACATGCATATTTTATTTTAAGAACATTAACAAAAATTAGGATCATATGAGCAGAACCATAACAAGTCAAGAAGCAAATTTTATAGAAGAAAAAAGTTGGGGGAGAAAAGGGTATTTTTTTACTTAGAGAAGGGACACCTTTCAGATGGAATGTGAAAATTAATGTGGCATTTAAGGATTGTCTCCCTGTCTGCCTGTCTGTCAAGTCCATTATGCAGAAGGCAGTTTAACCCAAAGGATTGAAGTTGCAATAAAGGACTTTTGACTAAACTGTTTGTAAGAAATCCCTGAATATTAAGAAGAATTTGATATTATAACCAATTGAAACAGCTTTCTTTGAGTAGAAAAAACAAAATATGAAACAGTTTTCTGCAAGTGATACTATTGTGGTAATGCAAAATTTTCACTGAACAGGGGATTAGGATATAAGATTTTCTTCCTAAGCAAATAATTATATAGCTTTCATGGCTCAGACCTCTGCCATATTTTACATTCTTATTTTGCTATTATTTTTGCCTATATAGGAAAAAAGGTCCAGCAGAATCTAATGAAGAATTTAAAATATTAATAACCTCTGTGATATTTAAACATACAACTACACTAGAATAACATTTCTCACACTGTGCATTTTTAATAGATTATTAAAATTATAACAATAAGTTAAAAAAGCACAAAGCTGTTTTAAATACAAGTCAGTAGACAACTAATCACTTTTTTTTAAAAAAAAATAATAATTACATAAATACTTTCTTAAAACATGAAAGCAGTTTCTAATGGCAAAATTTTCAAAATGGATGCTAGTTCATTCTGTAAAATTGTGAGTCAATATTCCTTCTTTTAGGTATGGGTTTTCACAGTGAGGGACATGGTGGCTCAGCGGGTTAGACAACTGAGCTTGTCAATCCGAAGGTCAGCTGTTCAAATCCCTAGTGCCGCATAACGGGGTGAGCTCCCATTACTTATCCCAGCTTCTGTCAACCTAGCAGTTTCAAAAGCACGTAAAAATGCAAGTAGAAAAAAATAGGGACCACCTTTGGTGGGAAGGTAACATCATTCTGTGCACCTTTGGCATTTAGCCATGCCGGCCAGATGACCATGGAGACGTCTTTGGACAGTGCCGGATCTTCGGCTTTGAAATGGAAATGAGCACTGCCCCCTAGAGTTGGAAACAACTCGCACATATGTGCTAGGAAAACCTTTCATAGTGACCAGGCATTCATGAAAATATAGCAGGGGTGATGTTTAATGACACAGTTCATAGTTCAAACATTTTGTGGGGTGAAGCTAGATAATGAAAACATCCTAGAGAGGAAGTTTAGTGGCATTATCATGAACCATGCTGTCTTTTGTTCCCAGCAATTTCAGATGACAGCAGGACTATACAATGCAGACAGGATGGTGAATGCAGCATTTTTTCACAGATGGATTTTTCTATTAAAACATCTCCCTTTCTCAACATGAATTCAGTTTTTATGACTGAGTTCATTATAACTAAGCAAAACTATTTGAGCATCCTCTGCTTCAAAAAAAGAAGAAGACAACGACGTATGAGATTAACCAAGGAATGTTAAAAAAGAGATACAAAAATAAGTTGCCTAGTAATTAAGCAATCTTGATTATTTTCCTGCTGTCAGTTCATTATTGGGTCAAAATGATTTTCGCTTTGAAATCCATTTGTAAATTAATTTGGCTCTTGTCAGTCTGCCTGTTTACCCATCTGGTTTATGTAATACCCATTGGTGGCAATTAACATGACAGGAAGTGTTTCAGGAACATTTGTCTTCCAAACTTCATTTTACTGCTATGTGCTCCCCTCCCTCCAACAACAAACAAACCTCACATCAAAATAACATTTCAGTTCTAAATTCCACTGTCTTGAATTTAGAACCACACATTATTCAGAATATAACATATGGGGTACATGCAGAATGATGCACTTCACAGTGTATTGACACTCTAATGAAACACAGCAACTTTCTCAGTTCTACATACATGGTCAATGTAAAGAGAAAGTAGGATATGGGAGTGGCAAATGATGAGTGCAACTGTAAGCCATATTAAATACTTTAGTAAAATTTCAACGTAAAAATAGCAGGGCAGAGCTTCAGTGTTTAGTGATCATGCTCCAGACAACAGATTTCTTAATGTTTCACTGGCAACTGTGGTTGACATCTTCAGAGGAAACACAGTCTTCTATACCAGAATAATAATGTACAGTATACATCCCGTAAATAAATAAATACAAAAGCAAACACTTTTAAAACTGAATTTTGAAATAATAGATACATTATGAAGAGTCCAACAGATTTCTTAGGTGAATCCTCTTTGTTATCTGAGGCCCGTGGAGGCACATGAAAAGCTATGCAACAGTATCCAGAATCATACCCAATAATTCCGGTATTGTTGAATGTCATCTTTAGTACTTTCTTCCTTTCTCATAGCACCTGCTCATTAAATTTTATACTATACTGCTATCTTTTTTATAGGAACTTCTACCTTTGATTAATTATTGAATCCCTACTGCTGTGGCTTTTCCATTCTTTAGTTCTTATTATGGAGGTTTCAGAGCTTGCATGGATAACTGGCTGTATTGCAAAATTTGATGGCTCTAACTATGAGATTTTGTTTCTTTAGAACATCCTTGTCTTGTGACCTAATTTGCTTTGATAGTAACGGAATTCTGTTGGGTACCATGATAAATTTGCCATAATATCTCCATCATAATACTTTTATTTTACAAGTAATTTGAGAAACATTATTAAGAACTATGGTCCTGTTACTCCCTGTTGAATTGTGTTGATTTTTAGTGGAAAGAGAGAGATTGGGAAGGAGGAATGGAAAGAGGGGGTACATTATATGTATATTGTATGGATGAATAACTATAGCAGTGATGGCTAACATTTTTGCCATCATGTGCCGAAAGTAGGAGGTGCCCAGGGGGGTTGTGCATCCCTGTGCCTACACCCATATTACAATTTGCCACACCCTCCCTAGAACGGCTCTGGGGAAAGAGTCTACAAAGGGTCTGGGGAGAGTGAAAAAGGGGCATTCCCCACACCTCCAGGCCCTCCAGAGGCTGGAAACAGTCTCTTTCCTGACTTCTGATCTGCCTGGAAGTCCCTAAAATCAGCTGGCCAGTGCATGCATGTGCATCAGAGCTGAACTAGGGCAATGCTCGCATGCCCACCAATATGGCTCCGCTTGCCACCTGTGGCATCTGTGCCATAGGTTTGCCATCACGGAAATATAGAATTTCAGAATCTGATTAGTCCTAATTCATAAATCCCATGAGGGTTTAAGAATCAACAGAAAATTTCAAGTAACAATTACTTTCCTAAAAGTACTTGGATGTTTTCATGAAAAGTAGAGTTACAATTTTTAGAACAATGGAATCTATTTCACAGTCATATTCAAAATATTTTCTGCAAATGACTTTCATTTCATTCCATAAACCTATCTGATACCATTGAATTATCAATTGATGATCAGGTGAAATTTCTTGGAAAAAGAAGACATCTATGTGAGGCCACACAGCCATCTCTTATAAGCAGATCACAGAAAATGCTATTTTACAGTTGGTTTATAAATTGAGTGGCTGGACCTTGAGGATTTCATCAAGGTCACATTTGTAACACTTTTTTTTAAGAACTATCCACCAAATCTAATGTATTAATCACTTTTTGTATTCTTTTTTCATTGTATTGCAAAGATCCTTTGGATTGGCAACTCATCAGGTAAGTTGTCTTTTCCTTAGAGAAAGAAAATTTAAATCTGATTTTGAAAGTTTGGAAAATTATTTTTTATCATAAAATAAATGGCACTTAAAATACAGCTTATGGAAAGTTAACAATAGTTTAAGGATTTAGATAGATTTAGATTACAGCTTTGAAGTAATTAGAAAAATAATTTCTATGGGAAATGTGAATAATTAAAGGTGTTTTTTTTTAAGTGATGAAGAAAAGTTGGAAGTTGGACACTAGAGTAGTGACCCCCAATCTTTTGGGCACCAGTGACCCCAGTGATTGGTTCTGTGGAGAGATGTTTTTCCATGGAACTGAGGGGATTTGGTTTCGTATGCTACCTGCATCCCATGAATAGAATTTCACTTGTTTGCATGGATCGGTTTCTGACATGCAATGGACCAGTGCCGGTCAAAGGACTGGGGACTGGAGACCCCTGCACAAGAAGGATCTAGACGATAATAAAGCTGTTTGGTTTACAAATAAAAAAATGAGGCATAAATCTTAAATACTGTAGAGGTTTTTGAATATTGGCCTGCAAAAATACTCAATAAGATTGTCAGAGCACTACAAAGACAAACCCAAAGTTAATACCTGGTTATTTAAGTCAAGGAAAGTTTAAAAAAATATTGAAAAGTAAAAAAAAAATAGTGACTTTTGAAATAAATACATTATTATAGCCACCTAGCTAGCTAGCTAGCTAGATAGGACCATTGTTGAATGTACATAATGAGAAATTAGTTAAGTTTTAATCATATTTGTTTTTCTTTTTGTATTTTGTACATTATTGTTTTTGTCTATTTGTGTTCGTTCATTTTTGCTAAAAATCCAATAAAGATTATTTTTTTTAAAAAAGAGATAGATAGACAGACAGACAGACAGACAGACAGACAGACAGACAGACAGAGATATTTCAAATGATGTCTACTTCAGCTGCAAGAATATATCTGACATAACATTGGAGAAGACATATTTTGCTGACAACATCAAAATAGAAAGCTAAACTTGGATAATAGCCATAATGGAGAAACTAAGAGCATCTATTCAGATTACAATTTTAAATGTATGATTCATCTAGGCATATTTGGACATTTAAATTATGTTTTCTAAGGGAAAATAAAAATGGAATAAATGAAAGAATTAAAATATAAATCAGAAATATTTCCCAATACATTAGTAGCTATCAACAGTCAAGATATAATGGGAAGGAAGATTATAATTTCTAAGCAAGTAGTTTTTAATAAAGTTTTAACAAGTCACTTTTTCATATTCTCTTTCTTGTTATCTTTTTTCTCTTGCTTTAATTCTACTCTTAAAAATATAGAATAATTTTATTCTTAAAAAGAATTCATTGCAATCTCTAATTTCATCTCTTTACGATATAATCTAAAGTGTATTACTTATCATTTATGATATTTATATTCTGCATAAAGTTTCATGTTCTGAATCCGTATTTTGGAGATCAGAGAATTTTACACATATTTAATTATCAGATATGGGAAAAAAATCAAGCTCAATTACATATACAAATTTATTGCTATTTATCTGATTCTAGTGCTATATTTCCTTCTGCTTCTTCCTTTTTTGTGTACACAAATATCCCCAGGCCTAAAGGTCAGGATGATTGGCTAAATCTATATATGTTTATTTTTACGCTCACTGAAGTTTACACATGTAATGTCACTTCCTGTTTTGTTTTTGTTTTTGTTTTACATTTTATGCTGTTTTAAAATATTGTTAGCTGTCCAGTCATGATTTTGAGATGGGTGCAGTGGTGGGTTACTGTCGGTTCACCCTGGAACGGGCGAACCTGTAGCAGCAGTGGTAGGAGGCTCCACCCACCCACCTGGATGTTTCTGCACAAGTGCAGAAGCATTGTGCATGCAAGTGCCCACAAGCAAACCGTTAGCAATGGGTTTTGAAACCTGCCAAAATATAAATTGGATGAGTGAATTCTTTAATTACTAATGTTTAATTACTAATGTTCTAAACAAAGCATGGGATCTTCAATTACTAATCTAAAAAAGGCATAGAATATAGATAAGATAAGAATAGGAGTTGGAAGGGACCTTGGAGGTCATCTAGTCCAACCCCCTGCCCAGGCAGGAAAACCTA
>JANHFP010005631.1:33859-48444 GCA_032468135.1 Calamaria suluensis | reverse complement strand
GTATCAAAAGCCGCTGAGAGATCTAATAGGACCAGGACAGAAGATTGCCCTCTGTCCCGAGCCCTCCAGAGGTCATCAACCAATGTGACCAATGCTGTTTCCGTGCTGTGCCCAGGCCTTTTGTTGCCCTCTTCCTCCCTGCTCCTCTTAAAGTTGTTATCCTTCAATTTTCATTCAAGCTTTTTTTTCCTGCAAAGCATATTGTCCTCTTATGTATAAGAAGGTTCAGTTTTCTGGCTTCTGCAGAGACAGAACTGACAGTAGCTGCAACAAGTGTGAAGGGAAAATAGATAGGACCTGTATTGTAATGGATTTCCCCCTAAAGCACTGAGTAAAACCATATGTTGCCCTATCCCCACTCTCCTGTTATAGATTGTATCTTCTGGAGCTTCATTTAGTGTGGGGGAATGTATTTTAAGCTATATTGATTACACAACATCTGTAGTTTGTTTCTAAATGTGCCTGTATAATATATTTCTCCCTCTCCCTAGTATGTTACTACTAATTCTCAAACTTTTTTTTCTCTCGCGGCATTCATGTTAGTGTGTGTTTCTTTTCCCTTTTTAACTTCTTATTGTCCTAAGGGACTTAATAAATATTGCTTCCTCCTGCAAAGCTGCTGACATGTAGCAAAAATTTCTAATTCATTATTCATGTGATGTTCATTTTCTATGTTTAGGAATTAATGCATCTTCAATGGAGATTTTTTTTTCTTCCATGGCTGCAGTATGAAAAGAAGAAAGCAGGCAAAGCAAACACTACATGCAGAGTTATGTGGCAAGTGCTAGGATGCTAATCAACAAAGAAAATAGTGGGCATAAATATTTGCTATACTTACAGAGGAATTTAATTTTATGGGGAGAGGAAATGTGTAGAGTATTTTTATTAACGTACTGTATGTTATATTGTTTCGTATACAAAAACATCTCAAAGTGATTTACAAAATAAACATACCAGTAAAAAATGCTAATTAAAAATAACATTAAAGAAAGCCTGTTTACTTTAAAAACAACAGTGGAGAAAAGAAAGAAAATAAACATTCACAGAGAGATGGCCTGGGTGAAGAGGAATGAATGAAATATTATGTGTCTGACTAATGACAGGGGGAGAGAGCAAACCATATGATGACCCTCTGTAACCCTAGCAAGCATTTTTTCAACCTTGGCAAATTGAAGAGGTGTGGACTTCAATTCCCAGAATCCCCCAGCTGGGGAATTTTGGGAGTTGAAGTCCACCTAACTTCAACTTGCCAAGATTGAGAAACACTGCCTAGGCAGATGCCATGTACTACTACAGTTGGTAAATGCCAACCTTAAACTGAATATCAAATGAGCTGTATTGAAACTAATTTTGAATTCTTCGTAATTCAATACTTTAGGTTTTAAAAATGGTAGGGAGCCTAAGAGGAATGAAATGGAATTAACTGCCCATCCATACCATGCTTTCCGAAGAAGATTTCTTGTATAAACAGTTTCTTGTGCAGCATACACTGAAAATATATTTTCAAAGATCCAATATAACTCTAGATTCAGAATTAAAACAGGATCGGTGTAAAAAGTGCACTGCAGCAATACTTAAAAGGTTCCAAGCCAAGTTGTAGTATTAACTAGCAGTTGTATGGAAAGTAGATCTGTGTGAGTGTTTGTTTTTTTTAAATTTCTAGTGGAAGTTCTTTCCTCCAATGCAGGTTCCAATTAGGGTAGGTATTTTCCAGGCTATGCATGAAGGAAAACACTTCATATTGGTTCATAAGAAAAAAAATGAGTATCAATAAAGTGTTAATTTAGCAAATGATCATTTGTTGCTTATTGCTGCTCTTAAGTACATAAAACTGAACGATGAAACACTGAATTAGGCTCTGAGTTACATTGCTAGGTAAGTTGCTATTCAGGATTCAACATTTTTAACATAACATTCATAATCTAAGAAATTAAAATGCATAAATACTCCAGGTGCAAATGACTTTTCCAAGGTCTCAATTTGCATGGAAAGAATAATAAAAGTCTAATATCTGAGGTCTATGTCAAACTCATGAAATTATTTTCATTTCTGCAAGTATTACTTTGCGCTTGATGTAAAGGGGTTATTGAGTTTTATTCTGTGCAACAAGAGTGCCTTTGGAACAAAATTAAACGTCAAGCGTGTTCTTCTTCCCGTCACACAGCTTTGTCTGTGCTGTTAACCTTTACCTTAAGAAACAGCTATTTCCAAAACAAGATACATCCAGTGGCTTGAATGACATCCTTTGCTGTGTGTTGTTTGTGACTGCCATCGACTTCATTATTTCTCCTCTAGTTAGCTAGATGGAAAACAGAGCTTGAACACTATCTTCCTCTGAAATCTTGCCATTCTGTACATGCTCCAGTGGAAGAAAATTGTTCTGAAAGCATTATTTCTTTATTAGTTCTTTTCTTCATATTCAGAGACCCTTCACAAAGGCTCTCAGGTGGCTTTTGTTCCTCCTTGTTCTGCCAAAAAAAAAATGTATTTCCTCAGCTTGTTCTTTCAGTAAAGGCACAGATTTACATCTTCCCTCCCTCCCTCCACTAACAAACAGAAAGCTTCAAGCTGACAACTTAGGGCATAAAGGTATAGGTTATTGCACAGACAGGTGCCTATTTAATTTGTCATACAATAAATCCTTGGTTCTCCTTCATAGTGGAGACACAAGCCAGGCATGGGTGGGTCTCGTCACTTCTGATTGGAGGACTGAGTCTGAAGTTGTTAAGTACCGCCCTCTTGCAGCCAGAGAACCCCTTTTTGTCTCAGTCCTTCAAACAGGGCAGTTGTGTCGGGAGGTTTTCTCTGCTACCTTTTTCCTTTTCCTTCGTAAGGTGACTCTTAACATTCAGCAGATTTTGAACAAAGCAATTTTTTTTTTTAGTTTGGATGGATCAGATCTTTTTCTTGTTACCTTAGCAGTCTGGACCAGTGATGCAAGTTATGTCATTTGGCTCCATTGGTTTCATTTTGAATAAATTACATGATTAATGTTTTGATGTCATTTGCCTCATTTATATAATTAAATAGGAGACAAACTAAAACGAATGAAAATCTTAATTGGGTAATCAAATGAACGAGATAAATTGTGTCAGTGATGTAAATTCAGATTTATTGGACACTCAGTTTTAACAGACATTCTTTGCCCCAAAAATTCCATTAAATTTAGCTTTTACTGAAATAAGGCAGAAATGTATCTAAGTGATAATGGTTCAGTGCTATTCTCTGCACTAAAGTCTGTTTCAGTGAAAGTCTTGTCATGTTGAACACATTGAGTGCTCCTGACTTAGTACCAGTTTTGGAACTTTGAAAACACTTTCTGTACCCCATTGAGGGAAAATTCAGGCTTTAAAAGTCAAATTGCAATTGCATGCATTAAGCTGTTTAAGCTTCCTAAGACAAGAAATGTTGCTCTAATGAAATAGTAAATAAGCTCAAAATACCCACACATCCTTCTCTCCAGCCCTCATAACTAGTTCTCAAGGTTTCTGTAAGGTTTAGTAAAACAATCTAGAACATCTTGAGGGCGCACTGGGTTATCTAATTCAAATAAATGTTGATGAACCATCTCCCTCATTTTTCCCCCAAGATTGCAGTGGAGTTAAGCAGCTTTTAATTATGTCGCTGAAGAAAAGGGTGGGGAAAGGAAACTCCTCCAAGCAAAACAAGTCGAGGCCTGTGAAAACGCCAGCGTTAACTACACAAACAGTTTAGTTTTGTCAATTTTAGGAGCCATCGGGAGGGTCCTAGATCCAAACGGGAGAAGGTGACTTAAAGCACACGTGGACCCAAATTAGGCCAGTTGGCATGACCTGAAACATTTCTCTTGTATAATGAATTGCCAGGAGGTGTGATGTGTGCATCGAAGCAAGCAACAAGTAACCTTTTCTTCCTGAATCAGGATCATTTCACAGACGTATTGCCTACATTCAGGCTGTGGCACTATGTTCTCTGGTATGGCATGGACATAACTTGAATGCGATTATGTGATGTTAGCAATGTAAGCATCCATAGAGGAAGCAAAGGGGCAAATAAGCAGATTTGAGTCATGATTAGTCCAGTATCAAGCAAGTACACACATTATGGGGATTATGTTATGGTGCCATAGCACATGTTTGTGTAATAGCACATGTTTCATGTGTAATATTTATACATGCCTACAATCAGCAATCAAGACATTATGCTGTTGCTTGATATGCAGGGAATACATTTATTTATATTATTTATAGAGTCTCCTTTCTAATTGCATTGAATTTGGGCAGTGTATGAAGGTTAAAGCCATTACCACAGCATATAACTCACAGTGCCCTGTTTAAAACAGCAACCCTCCCAAACCATACATGTCTCTTTTACTTTGCCAATCAGAACAGTGTGAAAGAGTCATGAGAACTATTTAATGCAAACTACTAATTATTTTTCATAGAAAAGGAAAGACACAGAAAAATCCTCTTTTTTTTGGTATTGTCTCTTTTGTATTTTCTCCCTCACATACGGAATCACACACAAGAATGCAGCTCTAGTGAAATCTGTTATTACTACAGTAGTTCTAAACCACAGTCAGATGATACATCTACTTTTTATAAGTACAAAAAGAACATTTAATTTCTCCTTTCTTCTTTTGATCCGTAACAACAGTGCTTGCTTACTTGCTTGGTTTGCTTCTGTCACATGCTCTCCTTCATTTTAAGACACACAGCTTGCCTGTCTCCCACAGATGGTAAGCAAGGAGGGCCAAAATTATTATATGTATAATTAAATCTCAGTTAAACTCCTAATTAGTGCACATTTTTATAAGGATTGTAGCTTTCTTTCTAATACTAGATCCAAAATTATAACCCTAGCTTAATTGGTGTTTTAGATTAGAATGTGCTTCCATTCCAGTAATGAATCTATAGTAGATTGTTGGCACTGGATTTGCTGCAGTTGGGCACTCTTTCAGCTTCCTCTTGGAATTTTTGACTGTTTTGTAAATATCATGAGAAAGGTTACTATGTTACAGGAAAATGATTAACAAGAGTTGTATTCCTTATTTTTCTGAAAATATTCTGCTACAAATAATTAACATACAGCTTCCTGCATAATCAAAATATCTGGGGATGTAAAAAGTTAGATCTATCAATATAACTTTAGCCATGAATTTGTGGAAAGTAGAATTTTGGGATTCGGGTATTGAATAATCAGGATTCTGCAGAGGAATTTTTTTGCAGCCAAAAGTGTCTGACTTACTAAGCTGTGTCCATTGCTTGGTGCTACGAATAGAGCTATAAACAAAACAGTTAATTATGGTGCAGTTATATAAATATGTAAAACAGTCTGAATACCGAATTAATTTTGTTTGTAACTTAATTACCAAATTAATAAAGGAGGGAAAATTAAAAAAAAACTTTTAAAATGACATCATTTTCCCTATGGTTTTTTTTACAGAAATGAGGACATGTAATTTAAAAAAATTATAACTTTAGAAATAATCAAAATGAATAGATAAATTTCCCTGCAGTATTGGACCTTGGCGCTCTTACCTATTGATTAGAAGTGGCACAGGACAGATGCAAGGTGTTATCATAATTAGCATAAAATTTATTGCCAGAAGTGATTCCTGTTACTGTAGAAGCCAACGAGAGAGACTATAAATAAGATTGATTTCATTGCATTACATCAAGATTAACATTGCCTTATGGAGCAAATTAATTCTTATGATTATTTCTCTAACATGAACCATACTGATCCATAATAATTAAAATCCAGGAAGAATGTAATAACAATGGACGGGGTGGGGGGTTAGTGTTGGCAATGACTAATTAGGAAGTACATATACTAATTGCCTTTGTTGTAATAGGCATATATAGGTGTATATATTGTCTGTGGCACATTTTAAATATTCCACAAAACTCAAAGCTTTGAAAGAAATTGCACAAAGTCATGAAATGTGCTGTGATATAGTGATAAACAGTAACCTGAACTATTTAAACCCCCTTTTAAAAGATGAAGGATGAATCCATCAAATCAAATTAATCATCATAGTGACATAATCAATACATTTGGGAAACAACTGCAGAAAGGACAATTAATGAAATTCTGTTTGCTGTACTTTAAATTATTGGTTACAGTAGATCCTTTGCTTTCTTTACAAACTTCAATTGTTCCAGCGTGGTTCTTGTGTTTTAACATTTTTCCCCTTTTGATTGTAATCTAGAAATTGAGGTATATTTCCTCATTCCCTGTAGATCATAACAGAGATTAAAATCATTGTGGTAATTATTTGTATTATACAAAGAAAATTCCTTTAGCCGAGTCCATGCTCTTAGGACTCTCCGTGCTGTGCCTGTCTGTCAAAGGACTGGATTGATGTCAGTGACCTTCAGTAAACATTGCAAGAGTTACATACTGAAAGTTGACTGATGCAGATGCATGAGGTGTTGACAATATGTAAACAATACGAATGAGCTGTCCTCATTTGCAGCAAGACAAGGCAAGCAGCCCTACGTGCAAAACAATGGCAAGAGTGTTGCAAAGTGATACCTTGCTTGCTCGCTCGCTCGCTCTGTATAGCTCAGTGAAAAGGGAAAATGCACATTCAGAATGTTCTTTGCAGTCAGTGGTAGATTGTAGGCAGAAATGGTGTGTCTGATTCCAGAAGTGCCGCACAAAACTGCCAACTAATTTCATTTTGTTTAATCAATTATTTGGAGATTTGAAATCTGCTGCAGGAAAAATTGCCTCCCAAGATAGGCCATGAGATTCTTCTTGCGCAGAAGTAATTATACTGAAACTATATTTAAAAAGCTGGTTTCATTTATTATCATCTTTTTAAAATGCCAAATGCAGATTGGGAAAAAAACCCACGTGTCTTTAGAAGCAATGAGAGGAAATTGCAATGGGAAGGGATTGCTGCTGAGAGAGCTTTATTATCTAGTAAGACTCAGGATAAACCAGTGAATGAGGCCTTCTCTTATCTCTCTGCAGGTTCATAGGTATAATCAGGCCTGCAGATAGGAGGTGTCAAGATTATTCAGGGCTTTGTAAATGTAAATAGGCCTTTACAAGATCAAAATCAGCACCTTGGATTGTACTGGGAAACAACTGGCCAACCAATGCAATAGGCAAGGAGTAAGTGCAATATATCCAGCCACTATTGGTGTATTTCAGCTATCTTTTTCATGCATTAGGGAGGTAAATCCAATTTTTTTTTTTGCGTAAATAGGGCTCTGCGAAACCAAGTTTGGTGAGTCTAGTCAAAGTGGATTTGGTCACATTGTTGTATCAGCTCAACTTTCAAATCAGAAAGTTGTGTTGAATGGTTAAAGGGGATCTAAATCAACTGGACATTTGAGAATCTGGTGAATCAATTTCCGATATATACATTGGTTGTGGAATTGGAATCCAGTGCTAATATTGATCAAGCTGTTGCTAAAATCCAGATCCCAACTTACGGAAACAGTTTTGGAGCGTGGCCTGCCTTTGCCACATTCACAAGGAGCTACTTTTAGAGCAGCAGGTGGAACACCAGCTGTTTTCCCCCCCAACCTCTTCTCCCTTATAGGGAAAGGTGGATGACTCAGTTCAGAAGCCTCCCTCTCCCCAGCCCCTCACTGGCTGGGGGTCTGGAACACGTTTTGCTTCCACTCTTAATAAGCTTTAAAACCAAGCTATTAGAGTATTGTCTCCGTTTCTGACATTTTATTTTATGCGCTTGTCTCCAATTGGCAATTAAGGCCTACACTTGCCAGGATGTATATATCTTGAAAAAGCAAAGCATTTTTCCAGTTGAAGAGTTTTGATGAAAATTTTACACACGTACGCACGCACACACGCGCGCGCGCACACACACAGATTGCATCCTTGTTGCTTTCTTTATTGGGTGGCATGCATGTAGTTCTGACTGCAATGGGAGGGAGCATGAATTTGCTGAACAGTTTTTTAAAAAAACAACAAGATGCTCCTTCACAGACAATAGGAATAGCTTAATAACGTAACCTAGGTCTCCCTAAAGTTTTGTTAGTAATTAAGAAGAAACTGCTGGAACCCCAATGTTGTTTGCCTAGGCAAGGGTTCAGTATTGACCTTGGAAGAATCAACAGTTGACTTCCTTAGTATATAAGACATATCAACATTTTAATACATTCTAAGTTATTTTTCAGCTCTAGACGTATTTTAAGGATTAGTTATGTTGGCTGTATTATTATTATTTTTCTTCTGTATCTTGTAGTCAATACACATTTAGGAAACGGAATTTTATGTGTAAATGTGATAATCTTTAGAAGGTGGGGCTCAGCATTATAATAAAAATATCTTGGTCTAACCTCTGAAATTGTATAACTATACTAGAAGTGAGCATCTGAAACACTGTCCATAAGGGAGCAGTCCTACAAGATTTTAATTTGGAGCACCCTTGGGCATTTATTTTGTTGGTTTGGATGCCATCTAGTGGCTGTGATGTTACCTTAATGCACAAAGAGAACAAAGACAGAAGTAAGTTCACGAAGTGTTCCTTTGTCCTGCTTCTTCTATTTGTTACAGTGCTTTAATTCTGCTGCCTAGTTTAATGTTGTACTTGCAAGAGCTTATGATTTGGGAGAAACACATGTGGCTACGGAATCTCTTTTTGTATGTTAAAGGTTTCCCCCACTCTTAAGATCTTCCCCAAGATGCAAAATAATTTCTAAAAGTTTTTGAGGAATCCTTCATATAGAATATGAAATATTAAGTTCTAAATCCTGTAGTTATTGTAAGATGTGTTGATAGGAAAAGTGCATTAGGACCTACATTGAGTTCATTGATACATAAAAGACCTAATTCAATTTTTGTTGTTATTGGAGAAACAAAACACATTTTCATTTGGATCAATTATATTACAAGGAAGGGAAGATACTATTGACTAAAAAATTAATACAGCAGCAGCATAGTCTTGCATAATTTAATTAAAAGCTCTGTGCACAATAGCTCTTCATTTTTATTCTTTCAATTCCATTGGAATGTTGGGAGATAAATGATATAAAGGTCCTACCGACCCTGTTGATTCACAGGATACCAGTAATTATCTGCAAAGTGAACAGAACTGGAGAAAGCAACACACTGAGCTTAATAATGGCCTGGATCTTTGAAAATTGTGGAGAAAAAACATTCCATAAAAACTCCTGATGAATCCCAGTGATAGAACAGTTGGCTACGTGCTCAAAATGTTGCTGATTGTTCCATTCTAAGCCTACCTTCCCTTCTGTAACAAAGCATAGGCCACTAGCCCTGTGGTTTCCACTGTATATCAGAGATGCAACAGATTAGTACACCCTGTCAGATAGAAGAGAATATAGATGCCTCCTGTGGCCAATTCTGATAAAAAGGTTGGAAAGAATCCCAGAAGCCATGATCTGCATTTTTTCTCTCCTTTTTTAATTTAAAATTGTATTGATAGAGATCAGGGTTTTTATTAATATTTGAGAATGACATATTACAAGATGGGCATGCTAATTATCGGGGCCATATATTTTCTAGTGGCACACTAGAAAAGTGCTCTCCCTCACTCTCTTATTTTTAAAAAGAATATGGGGCAATGTATACTGAAATCACCTGAAGGCAAGGCTTCTGTGAGACCCTTCTTCCAGCCTCAAAAAGGGAGAATAACCAGAGGCTTTGGTTTAAATGCCTAGAAGCTGCCGCTGCTGCTTTTCCCTAATCTTCTCTAGTATTTGCCTGCCAGGTTGCAAAAGTCATTCTTCAGACTATTGATTATGGTTTCTTCTACTAAATTAGACTTCTTTGTGTAAGAAGCTTGAGAATTTTTTTTTAGTATGAGGCACATGGAAGGTAGATTTTGGAGCAGTGAAAGTCTTTTTTTTTATCCATAATAATATAAGATTTCTGCATAATATATTTGGAATACCCTAAGTAATACCATTTTTCCGTCTCTCTTTCTCTTATAGAACCTACAGTGAGAACATTTACTCCGTTTTATTTCCTAGTAGAACCAGTGGACACTCTGTCAGTTAGAGCGTCTTCTGTTGTACTGAACTGTTCAGCATATTGTGAATCACCTCCAAAAATTGAATGGAGAAAGGACGGGACTTTCTTGAACTTGGTATCGGATGACCGCCGGCAATTGCTACCAGATGGGTCCTTGTTAATCAACAGCATCGTCCATTCCAAGCACAATAAGCCTGATGAAGGCCATTACCAGTGTGTGGCAACCGTGGAGAGTCTTGGCACCATCGTAAGCAGGACAGCTAAGCTTACAGTTGCAGGTGAAAACCTTATTTGGATAGCTACTGCGTATGTTTTCCAAATCTGAGGTTAATGTTTCCGCAGAAATAAATGCATATTGTGTACTGCAGGAGAAATGGGCTGAGAAGGCAGTCTCCCAAAAAAGTAATGTCTGTTTTTTAAAAAAAGGGCGGTCCTCAGCGACCACTTCTTTCTTTGAAGCATTAGGGCAGTAACCTTGGCAACGTTAAGTTGTGTGGAACCTCAACTCCCAGAATTCCCCATCCAGCAGTGAGAATGGCTGACTCTGGGATTCTGGGACCTTGAAGTCGACATATCTAGTTGTCATGCTTGAGAAACACTGCTTCTTTAGAGGGTTGACTTTAGGGCAAGTGTTAGTGATAATCTTAGATTTATATTAAATTGTGTGTGGGGTTGCCTCCTAGTCTTAAAATCAAGTCCAGTCCACCTGGTGTCTCAACTTACAACCACTACAACATATAGCCAAAATAGTAGACTCACTTGTCATAATTCGAGGACTAGGTCTGGTTTATATTAGATATCATTTTGATTTATTCATATTGAGGTTAGTTTCAAGTAGAGACTAAACAGCTAAATAGCCTAGCATGTGATTCCTGATTCCACCATTTCCTCCCCACTCTATGGAGGTCATTTCCTGATTTTTATTTTTATTTTTAAATTAAAGTGAAATAGAGAACAATGAAAGGTTGGGTGGGCATTGCCTCAGACTTTTCCACATGAAGCAGCTCTAGTGTTTTTCCTCCTCAGGGGTTTTCCTGCCTGCTATCATTACAGAATGCCTTGTGTTTGAGCATTCTGCACAGCACTTTCCCAACCACCACTAGTAAAATAATACTTTGTTACTGACAAGATGGAAGTGTAGTCTCCAGCCCTTCTGATAGCCAAGATTCTCATTTAATTTGGGATACCATCTATCTTATGAGATCATTCTTACTATTCTCTGATTTCTTGGTGCTGTCAGGAAAATCAAGAGCCTACTTTTCTTTAGTAGGAAGTGAAAGTAATGAACCTTCATTTTATTACTTTCCTCATTGCTGTTTGGGTTTTGATATCTTCCAGTCAAACAAACATTTCTCAGTCAAATAATTTGGGAGTTGTCAGTCAAATAATTTATCAGCTTCAGACTAAACAGTCAGAATATGTTTTAATTGAATATATTGCTTCTCAGCGAATTTGTGCAGCCAAAATTAGTTTTATAGTACATTAAACATCTTGAAAGAATGATTAACCGTGAACTGGTTTAAGGCATTAAAAAGCTTTTTCCATCTAGGTGAATTGTTACTTTGATCACCATTTGCCATTATATTTTCCTCTTTCATTTCTCATGGTTTAGAAAAGAGTATACTGAGTATATGGTTGGTTGCATGATCTGCCAGATGTTTAGGCTAGATTTTAGGCTAGACATTTTTATCCACCTATCAAATCCTTTCTAGGGACCTGGGATAGGCAGATGTTGTTGAGATGTTGTTGTTCGGGGGTGTTAAAGGTCTCATCATAAGATGTAAGCTGTTTCAAGTAAAGCTGTTTTTTATTGTTGATTGATGGTAATTTTGTCAGTCCTGATGTTGCTCCAGATGTTTCAGGATTTGCATTGAAGGTGCCTATGACAATTGGTACTATCTGTGCTTTCTTTTGCTATAGTCTTTCTACCTCTGTTTGCAGGTATTTTGTGATATTCTTTTCTATTCTGCTGCCTCTATGTACTGCCAGATTTCTTTGCCTTTTTTTATTCACAGTTGTTTATTTGGGAGGCAGCTTGTCTGTTTGAATTCCAAAGTTCCAAAGTATTTTAGCTTCTTCATTTTCTATGATTGTCTCTTTTTTGTGGCCCCACCACTTCTTGCTTGCAGACAAATGGTATTTTTTGCAGATCTTCCAATATGTCCTTGTTGCTTCTTTCTTATGCTGCTGCTTGTAATCAGTCTGTGTGATCTTCCTGCAGCAATTAACTACTTACTTTACGTGATCGACTCTTTCCATCTTTGCAGAGGGCAACATTTGCTGTTTTCTCAGTGTTGTATATTTGTTCTTCTGCAGCCAGAATTAAGCCCTTCTGTCTCTTTCCTTAACTTTCCCACTCTTTAGCCATTGGGAGGTCTTGTTACTTTTTTAAATATATTCCTATTTTTTTAATATGCCAACTATGTTTTTTTAAGCAAAACAATGTAGAGCTTCAGGTCAAAAAATCCTTAACAGAACTGGAAAATGTAGAGTCTATGATGAAATATACTCAGAGGCAGGAGTTGTTTCACATTTAGGCAGGCTATAAAGGTTGTGTTTTTTTTTTTGAATCTTTATATGCGTAAAAGAATGCTAGCTTAAAACACGGTTAGAACATCTCAAGGCAAAACAAAAGATACAGGAATGTACTTGCATTGTTTGTTTATTTGTTTGGTGTTTTTTTTCATTTTGTTGTCTTTAGGGCTTCCAAGATTCATTACCCAGCCAGAGTCTGCATCTGTCCATAGAGGAAACCCCATAGTTCTTAACTGTGAAGTTAATGCTGACTTAGCACCGTTCGTCAGGTGGGAGCTGGATCATCAGCCCCTCTTTCTGGACGATCGTGTCCTCAAGTTGCCAAGTGGAACTTTAATTGTCAGCAATGCTACAGATGAGGATGCCGGAACTTACTGCTGTGTTATCGAAATTGGGGGGTCTCCCAAATACAGCGACGAAGCAGAGGTTAAAGTTCTGCCAGGTACAGGCACCTGGGCTGAGGGTTTTCCTCTCCTAGTGCTTTCTTGTGCATCGCGAATAGGGTTGTTCAATGGGTTTCATAAATTCTAAAAATGTGGTATTCAGACTTGCTAATTTGAAATGGATGCTTCTCTGGGACTACTGAAAGTCCTTATAAAAAAGTTTGTTCTAAAGCAAGGATGTCCAATCTTGGCACCTTTAAGACTGTGGACTTCAAGCTGTCTGAGGAATAAAGTTGCCAAGGTCGGACACATCTGTTCTAACAGTTTCAATCTTTTTGCCAGGGGGTTTCTTGAATATTAACGAAATGTTTTATACACCTGCTTTTGCAAGACAGGTGTAGTTTTAGACAGTAAGGCAAGGTAAGGCCAGTGTCTATGCCAATTTCAAGATCATTTGTCTAATCCTAATTTGCTGCTAAATGTTTAATTAGAAGCAGGTGAGAAAACGGTTAGAATATTATATTGCCATCCCATTACATTTAATTTAACCTGCTGTTTCCTGATATTATTTGCAGAATCCGACCTTTCTTCAGGCTTGCTTTTTTTGAAACAGCCCTTTCCCCTTATCAAAGTGGCTGGGCAGAATGCAGTTTTACCATGTGTTGCTTCAGGCATTCCTGTCCCTCTGATCCGATGGACAAGAAATGAAGAACAGTTTGTTACTGAAAAGTGAGTTTTTAATTCTGATGTTCCATGTGGAAGTCACAGAAATTGTTGCTGTGGGGAGACAGCTGGGTAGCAGGCAGAGCTAGCCACTACTAAAAAGAGGGACCTAACAACCCTCAAAATGCTGATGAAAGGGGTGTGTGTGTCAAATTTGTCTCTGAGTTAAGAAAGCATTGAAATGGCAACAGCAGGGCTGCCCTCTTTCAAAAATGCATGATGGCAGACTAGGAAAGGCCACAGCTGCTTTAGGGAGCAACTGTCAGGCCAAGCTGGATCCAAAGCTGCCTTTTGGCTCTAAACATGTATAATGTAGGTTTTCTATTTCTTCAAAATGTAGTCCTCAAGCAGCTCCTCTACAACTGGATCCACTGAAAACTGAAATTAAAGCCTCTCCGAAACCCATTATTTGGAAGGTTATTATCTCTTTTCCATAAGAGAACTCTTAATATATATCTTGATTTTTATTTAACATTCTGTCATGGTCCATGCAATCAAATGTCTTGTTCCGCTATAAGTCTGTCTATCCAGCTTTCTAATCTCTAAGCCATACAGTATTTGATGACACAACTATATATACCTGGGAAATATTCCTCCCATTTTTTTTCTGTTGGTATTCCAACTCTTATATGTTACTATAAGCTCAGTGTTTTTAAGCTTTGTTCATTGGAGCTTTTGTTTTAAACATTGTTTTTGTGTCAATTATTAACTCTTCAAACATTCCTAAGCCTTGGATAGTTGCTATGGCAATGTTGATTTGCATCACCTATAATAATTAATGCAGCAGATTTTCACCCAGAATATTTTCAGTTGAATTTAAAAACTAAAATGGCTTGAGATGAAAATGTTAAAAATATTTTGGCTTCAGAAGAATGTTGTAAGTATATTTTAATATTAGTAGCTCAGGCTGGTAGTTGGGCTGTTGGTTTGAGCTCTGAGCTTGGCAATTTGGTTGCAAACATTTCATCACCATTTGAGGAGACATTG
>JANHFP010005628.1:22597-35681 GCA_032468135.1 Calamaria suluensis | reverse complement strand
TACAGAGTCAGAGTATTGTCCCCAACAATCTGGGTCCTCATTTTACTGACCTCGGAAAGATGGAAGGCTGAGTCAACTTTGAGCCAGTCAGGATCAAACTCCTGGCAGTTGGCAGAGTAGCCTGCAATGCTGCATTCTAAGAATGATATTTCAGAAAAAGACAGGCTGCGTTCTTTTGTCCTACCTAGCATTTCCCCACAAATTCAGGGTCTTCTTTTTCTGATTAACCAAGTATTGACCCATTGGTTGGAACAGGAATTGCCCAACGTCACTGACTGAGAAACAGTGACTGGCCCAAGCTGTTGTTGCTGAATTTAGGTACAAAAGCCAGCAAGATTAACTTAAAGGTCTCCTGGCTGGCTTTCATACCTAAAGTGGAACTAGGATTCCTAGTCTCCTGGTTTCTAGCCTGGTGTCTTAACTGTTAGCCTGAATTGTCTCTCAAAGACAGGATGCAAATGTTGAACTAAAACTATATACAGAAGGAACACAATTATTTTGGAGTCCATGACCATCATAAATCTAATAGATTATGATCATGAAGTTGATAATCTTATCAATACATTTTAAGGCTGTAAAAATAAAGCAAAGCAAAGTTAGGAGGTGGGGACAGGAATAGTTATAAGTTGGAAACTATGATCAGTCCAATACTAGTTTTGCTACAACACTAGTTATAATTATGATCCAATAAGCAAATTCATCTACATCAGTTTTTTAACCATAATCTTAGGAAAGCAAAGAATATATGTCTTCTTGTTTAACTAAAAATTGAAGCATATTTTCCAGAATAATCCCGAAATGAAAAGATCAGATTCATCCCTTCCGTCAGTGTCCAAATCCATTATCTTGAGTAGAAGAGTAAGGCTCAGTTTAGCAATCTGGTTTAGCACCAGAAACTTAATACAACAGACCCAAATATATTCTTTTCCTGCTCGTCTTTTTACTGTTATTAGAGCTCCAATACAGACTTCACCACTTTTTACCTCTTTTACCTACTATGTATAGTAATAGCCTTCTTTATCTCATATCAGGATGTCCTAGCTTTCTAATGAGGTAGCTTATCTAGGATGTTTATCTGCTAACCTTATAAAGAAGAAACAATTGCTATAAATGCCTTTCAATCTCAGAGGTAAAAAAAAAAGAATTCTATTTCTCCAGCTTTAAAAGACAAGGCTTGCCTGCTGCGAAGGGGTGAGAAATTGAATGGTTATACGGGGAGAGTCTGCTTTAACTTTCCCATTAGAAAGAGCTATGAAGAACTTGAAACAAACTCAGATTATTTTTTTGTTGAGGTTGTCCTAGATCCGAAAAAATGTTATCATGTGGAACAGTTCATATTGAGTGCTGCTCATCACGAAACCTATAGTAAAGTTGGTCAAAGATTTGAGCTTCAATTTTTGGTAATGAAAAAAACCCCACACATTTGTTATATGGAATATTTCTAATAGGGCTGATTTGTTCTGGATTTTTTTTTAAAAAAAGTCTGTCTTTTAATTTAGGATTTTATAATTTTGCTTCTGTGGCTGTTTTAAAATTAGTGTTAAATTCACCAATGATAATTAAAGGGTGTTATTGTTTGTTGACAATACAGTGGGTATCAAAAACAATATATATAAGAATGGGAAATATTTGATATTTTTTGTTTTTAATTTTCTTAGCATGGATGAAGAAAAGAAGAAACAATCCACCTACACTTGAGGTAAAGCGTGTTATTACATACATTGTATCAATTGTTTCAACTGTACTTTTATAATGTCCGGGGCTGAATGTCCAGCCTTTTCACTCAATCTTTTGTCCACTACTATCATCCCAGTGTGGTTGTTAATTTTTAACTGGCACAATAAAGATAATTCCATGGTTTTTATGCCATTCTCTGTCCATTGAGGGGCCCCAAAACATCCTCTAGTATTGTCTATCATTCGGGGATATTTTTTTACTGAATTTTCTCAGGTTCTTCTTCAAGACCCTTAAAGCAAGAAATGGCTGGAATAATTAAGTGGCATCCCCCCCCTCCAATTTTACAGCTGATGGTAACACTACTCCTTCTTTACCTGATACATTTGTCCCAAAAGACTTGGAGAAAGATGGTGCTGGAATATATAGGAAGTGTGTTAGTGTGTGTGTCTGTGTGTGTAGTTGTTATTGTTGAATTTAAAGCATAAGTGATCTTAACATCTGAACGTTGAACCTAGTCCAAAGAAATTACCTATTCCTTTCCCTGCTTCCTTCTCTAAAGCATGTGTAAATCTGTTGGCAGGTCATTTGTATCTTGATATTATTATTAAGACATTTTTTTCCTAAAATGGCTGCCAGATAGATTGATTTGGTTTCTGTATTAGACAGCCTCTGACAACACCTGCTGATACAGTAAATGCTCTTTGACAGCTATTGAAGGGAGGGATGCCTCTGACCATATTTCTTGTTGAAATTGTTCTATAGCAAATCTCCCTGCCCACATCTTTCACTGAGGCAAGTGACAAATTATCCTACCCAGATCCCACTTTTTGGGAGATGTGGAAAGAATTTGAAATGCAAGTTATGTATTTTACTGAGCCTTTATTCTTATTGTCTCACTTATTGCCCCAACAGATTCATTTCCAAATCTTGCCACTATATTTAACACTGTTTTCCTGGGAACATCTCTCGATGAGCTGACAAACAGAATTTCCTCTTTTTCTGCTCTCTTTGCAATCCTATACCTCCACCATGTGATCATGCATTATGTAATCGTTATGTAATCTGCATCATGTAAGATGCTAGGCTTATTGACTGGAAAGCCAGCAGCCCTGGTTTGAGACCCCAGCGCCATGCAAGGTTCTCAGCTCAGTTCCTGCTAGTCTAGCAGTTGGAAAGCTTGCAAATTCAAGTAGATAAATAGGTACCACTTTGGTGGGAAGGTAACAACCCTCTATGACATCATGCTGGCCACATGAGTACAGAAATCTCTTCAGACGGCTCTGATCCAATGGCCTTGAAACGGAGCACTGGTGTAAAATCCATAGGAACTCCTTATCATGTAACCAGGCTAAGAAACAACAAAATAAAACCCTGTAAAAGTGGCAATGGGAATGGGAAAAGATGGCACCAAAATTTATTAGAACCTCCCTCTTAATGAATGAGTACTGGATCCATTACAACATACTTTCCAAATCTGCCATTCTCCAAGTTGGTTCATCATCAACACATTTTAAAATACTTGGTTGTATGAAATTACATTTACTTATTAGCAAGCTGTAGTGGATTTCCTTACACATTACACTAACAGTGACTTATGCCCTAATCACTTCCTCATATTGCTCTACGCACTCAACTCATCAGATGCCTCTGAATACAATTGGAAACTGCAGCTGGTATAAATTGTTGGTGGGCATTACCTACAAAGAGAATTGTACAACTGCACTTTGAGCCCTGAATTACTTCCAGGCAGGTTTCTAGGTATAATTCAAAATACTGGTCTATAAAGTACTCTACAGCTTGGTGCTCAGGTATCTGCAGGATTGCCTTCACCTATTAGAAATAGCCTATCTCCGTGATGGCGAACCTATGGCACGGGTGTCACAGGTGTCACACGGAGCCATATCAGTGGGCACGTGAGCATTGCTCTAGTTAGCTCTGATGTGCATGCGGGTGCTGGCTAGCTGATTTCAGGCCCACCAGAAGTTGGGAAAGAGGCTGCTCTCCTAGGAATACGGGATAGTCTTACAATTAAAACTCAAGCCATTTCTGTTAATGTTTCAGAAGTTACTTGAGATGCTACTCTTCTGTAAACGTGGTGGGTACTTGACTGTCTACATGTTTGAAATTTAAATGTTAACTATTTTATTTATCTTGCACTTTGCAATATTTTTTCTTACTACTATTGTTCTACTCGTTACAATTTTGATTTTACATGATGCTTACAGTGGATGTTTTAATTGGCTGTATGCATTTATTTGATTGCTGTAAAATGGGATGAGTCTGTTGACTTAGAATACAGTTAGAATGAAAGAAAGAATGAATGAATTAATGATTGAATGTATGAGTGTTCATACATTATGCTAAGCCAAAAATAAGCAAGCAGATATAAGATGAGTGAATATAACTTAGTGTGATTGTGACACTTAAGTTGGTTGAGTTGAAGAAAGCCGTGGTAGTGACATTTGGAGACTTTTTCCCAATACTGTCTCTCCTGATACCTGCCACATTAAAAATAGCAATGCTATTAAATCAAGAAAACTCAAAGGGAAAAAAAAACAGAAGAATTAAAAGAAAGAAGGGGAAGTTTGTGCAACCAGCAGTAATTCTATTTCAGGACAATAAAAATAATCAGATTAAATGTGTTCAATTTTAATGTTCTTCTGTGTTTTAGCATAAAATGCCTTCCTCTATCAAGGACTCTTTAGATTTATTGGTCTCCTGCTTCCAGCACATCCTTTCACTGTAAGCAATTACTGTAAGAGCTAGAAGAGGTAGGAAGAATTGTCCAGCACATTGAGAGGGTTGGCAAATTTGGGCTGGCTGTTAGAAAATAATTTTTCATGAGCTATTAACTTTTAGGACAGATTCTTTGGATCTGTTTTTTCAAACAAGGTTCAGAAACAATAGATCAAATGGGTAATCTAATATAATCTAATGTTAGATTAACATCTAATGCTAATAATAAACCATTGCAAAAGGCAGATTTTGAAATAGCTTCCATCCTGCAAGGTTGTCTTTACCACCTTAAAACAACACCTTCCTATCCCAGGTTCTTGGGAATGATTCAGTTGTGGATAAAAATGCCAAATCCAGCTTAAACATCTGGCAGACTGTGCTACCAAACATCATGTTTGGTAGCAGGGGACTAGATGGTTGGACTAGATGACCTCCAAGGTCCCTTCCAACTCCTATTATATTCATAATACTTCCCTGGAACACCAAGAATCCATGTTATCCCTGTAAGTCACCAGTGGCTTGAGGTATAATTTGGAGTTGAGAAATGGAAAGATTGAGCCTTTAAACCCTGTTTAAATAAAGGTCTGCTGGAATGTTACATTCAGTTAGACTCCCTGTTTCTCATCGGAATACTGTAAACTGGGTGAGTTAAAGACTACTGAGTTTATTAGAGTAAAAATACTCTGTTGATTTTCCCCAACACTGGTTTTTTTTAATGAAAATATCCTGAGAAGATAGGTTTTATTATGAAATTGAATTTGTTAATGTGTTTCTTAGCTGGAACAGGAGGTCTGAAAAGGGTTAAAAATAAAAAGTATTGTGAAGAACTACTTTTCATTTCTATAGTGCGATGTGTTTGCTATGCAGTAATAAAAACTAAGTGGCTTTTGAATTGCACAGTTGGATACAAGGTGAAATGTTAAAGAGAAGAAACTTTTCATGACAGCTCCTGTCTTCTTTCAAACTATTTCGAGCATTTCCATAATTATTTGTTTTGACAGCCTTCTTGTCAAGGAAGGAAAATGTACTTTACTGAGTAGTAATAAGCATAAAGTTTCAATTATTATCTCCCCACCATAATCCCTAGAAGAGAATAATTAAATTGAAAATTACATTATATTTAGTTATCATAGTGTATGCTCATCTTCCTTATTTGATTGTAAGAATATTATTTATTTTGGGAATAGCATGAGAGAAGCTAACTCCAATCATGGTGATTCATTTTCATTGAATTCTAAATTCCTATCATCCAACTGCAGGATGGTTTAAGAATTATATTTTCAGTGACACTTTGCCTGCATACTTTATTTATGCTTGCCTGTTTATATATTGTTTCTTAAATGTAGGCTGCAACGTTTTTGTAGATTAATTGACTAGATTAGTCAATTAAAAGGTTTTTTTATTAATTTGTCTATATAATTAAAACAGCAGGCACATTTTCTTACTTCCAGTGAATCATCAATGAGAATGGCAGACACATGAAGAAATTGTGCCTTTGTAAGGTGGCGCCTGGAGCATATAACTTATGTTTCTGTTTGAAATGGTACAAATATTACACTAAGTTATAGTTTGTTTAACTATTTGTTTATTAAATAATAATTGAGTTTCTACATGTTAAGTAATAAGTTGCCACTAGTATTGCAATACAAGACTAGGTCGGAGGTTTCTTTCTTGGTACAAATAAGCTACGTTTAGTGCCTTTTAACTTTGAAATTAAGTCTTGGATGAGTCCTTTTGTCTTTTAAGTCCTTATACCTGGTATTGGACATGATGGCAATGTTTGCTGAGCAAATGCTTTTTTGTGTGGGCATATTAAAATGTTTTTCTAATGTATTATCACTTAAGAATACACAAGCTCTGCAAGACACAAGGAAGCCAAATCTTTTTTTTAAAAAAAAAAAAAACAGTTGTTGATCAGTTGCTTTTGGGAGGCTTAAAATATGATGGGAAGGCAGTAACATTGTTCAGCAATCACCATACAGAGGCATATGGCTTTTGATATTAATTGTAATGCACTGTATACCTGATTAGATGCAAATAATCTTCTCTTATGAATTTTTTCATACAGTATCCTTTAAAGCTTGCTAAGTTGATCACTAGCATCCATTATATTCAAAATGCTCGATGTGAAGAGTTACTTCATCCATCTTGAGTTGTCGGTGGTTTAGCCCTTGCTTGTAAAGATAAGAATTTTTTTTAAAAAATCATGCATATAACCGATAAGGCACATAATTCGGTATGTCTTTAGCATTTTCCCACCATCAACTACCTGATTATTTAATCAAAATGACCCAGGTGATTGAAATTTTTCTTGCAAGTGCCTTATTTGGATAAGGCCTTATTTGGATCAACCTTTTCCAATCTATTATACAAAATGTATAATACCCATTTTTAGTATAAAAATGATCATGCCATATATGAAAATTTTCATATTCAGGTTCTTGCTTCAAGGTCATCAGTATGCATCTGTCATCTTTTTCCTTGATTTGCTTTATTTCATGCTTCTTCACTTTGAACCATGTTGACTTCCTTGATGTCTCTTTCTTCCAAATCAGAAATATTGTTCAGTCAGTGTGTTTTGCAAGATAATTATTCTGTACATATGATTGCAATAGCTGAAACTCCCTTTTTACAACCTTATAATCCCTATTTGGGGTAGAATCAGGGTGACTGGATAATGCTGAACATTTACTGGTCGGATGCCCTTCCTGACACCTACATGGAGTTTGCAGCAGGTATTTTTTTCATAGAAGAGAAACATCCGCCACTACTAGGATTGAACTCTCAGTCTTCCAAGTGAGAGACAAGCATCTTCACCACAAGGCCACCATGCCACTTGTTATTGCAATAGGCCAATTATATTAAAAAGTAGTTGCCAGCTTTAATACAATGAACAAATGTTAACGTAGCTTCCACTACACTGAACTATAGTCCAGTCAGTTTAAAATGGTCTTTGAAGTCATCCAGTATGAATTTCTGAAGGTTTCTATAAAATGTTTCATCTCAAAAGGAACTAAGCTTAGCTGTTTGTGGGCAGTTACACTTAAGACATGTTTGGAAAATGTATATGCGCACATGGATGTGTTCTGTACTCAAATGTGACTCCCACTTCTAGTAGGATTTCACTAAAGGGGAAATGCAGGGTAAAATAGCTTGCCAAGGCTGCCTCCCATGTTGATTGGGAACCATGACCGGATTTCTCCAGTCATCACTGAAGGAAAGTAGGAAAAGAAAGATCTGCATAAAAGTGACTCCTAAGCTATGACAGTAACACTGGTGAGAGTAAAATCCTAGATAACATCCTAGATGTTTTGTCAGGGAACTGCCTCATCTTATGATGTTTTGTCAGGGAACTGCTTCATCTTATGTTGTCTATTTTTTCTGTAAAAGTAATTTCTGCAGCAGATAGCAACACTTAATCAACCTTGGTTAATCTGGAGGGGTAAAAAAACTAAGACGGTTTGGGCCTAATAAATACTTGAATGGATGACCAAGAGGCATGGTTGTTGGCTAGATGAGCAAGTTAACAATATTTTTGAAAGAAGGCAGTGACGATGGCAAATCACCTCTCATACTGCTTCCAAGCGTGATAATGTGGATTGGGTTTTATACTGTGATTATGCTCTGTATCTCGGAACCAATACATTAGGTAAGATTATTTGCTGTGGAACAGCAGTCATTACAAGCTAATATTCCCAATTATCCACCTTGCAGCATTTTTCACTCTTCCCATGAAAAGGAATAGGAAATAATGATATAAGCTGTACAGATGAAGTGCAATAGAATCTAATGCCATGCTGTTGTGCTGCTCCTCTGTAATATCTAGTCAATGTCATCTTTCCCTGGGAGGCCCAATGTTAGGGAGGAGGAGCCTTTGTTAAATTTACACGTACTCCTTGTGGGTCTGACCTTTGAATGCTAGAAAAATTAGAAAGTTAATTGAAGTCAGTTGAATTGTTTTCAACTAGCATTAGAGACTCAGTAGGTTTATTACACTGATTATAGAGATTCATTATTGTCCAATATCAGTTTCATTTTGACATGGAAATTTGGTTTCCTTTTGAGCTTGCGTTTGGCAAATAGTCCTTTGATTATACACGGATAATGAATTATATCTTGTTGCATGTCTTTGTAAAATTATTTGATACCTTTGCTCTGTATTCTTTTCCCCCATTACTTTCTTTTTAAAGCCATGCATGGTTATAAATTTAAGTGATGGGCAGTCAATATTTTAAGTCCTTGCTTTGAAAAAGTACTGCAGCTTTTTGATACATTGTTTATACTGCCACATAGATTCTGCATAGTGTATTAGAATAATGTAACTTGAAGACATGGATACCTTGCTGATTTTGTTAAGGGTCTAGATGGGGACCTACTTGGGAATCCTTAGGTCACCTTGAATGTACCTTGAATGCTCTCGTGAAAGAATAGTGACCAAGAAAAGTAACGTGCTGCATGCCTCTAAGAGAAATTATGGTGATTGACAGCCTCTAGCATGCAGAGTTTGATAATCTTGGACACACATTTAAAACAAAAAGCAAAGGAATCTAAGTTAGCCATAGCAAAATTCTGACAACTGTATTAGGACAAAGTATTTTATTAAACCAATTCAGGAGTACAAATGAGGGTTTTGATCCACAATTAGCTCATCAATGGAATGGGAATGGGAATGGGTATGAAATTTGGGGGCAAGTCTGTGACACTCTTCTGGAGGAATCACTAGCAATTCATGCCCAGAAAAGTGAAAGTTAGCATCCTATACTCCAATGAGTTGAATCTGGATGAAGTTGCCTATACTGGGGGCTGCCTTTCTTGGCCTCTTCAAATGCTACTTGCTGAATGAGGCAACCTCTTCTGTTGTGAAACCCACTCAAGCAAAATGAATGCAAATCTCCTTAGCATCCATTGTTTCTTTCAGTCACTTCAATGCGTTACTTTTTCTTTTCTTTTCAGGAATGTATCCAGAATATAAACTACATAAAAGAAATGAAAGCTAAAGTTGAAGATTTGGATGAAAAAAGCAGACTCCTTCAGGACAAAGAGGGTCTTGAGGTAGGGCCACTTCAAACACAGATTACAGGACATGCATCTGCTTCCAGCTACAGAAAGCCGGAGCGCTCAGAAGACCCTGTTAGTACAGCAGATACATTTCAGCCTGGAGCCTGGATGCCTCCCGACCGTAAAAAATGAAAGCCCCCCCCCCACATCCCCGTGCAAAGCATCAGGAAAGAGGCACCATTTGGTTAATGAGCAACATTGAATGAAGATAATTTTTTTTAAAAAAAATCCAGGTTATACTTAAAAGCTTAGCAGCATTTTCAAAATGCTTACATTCTGTCGTTTCTTGTGGAAATGCTTAATTGCTTTTTATAAAATGTCCCATCTCTAATTCTTTTGCCTCTTAAATCATTTGATGTTTTCAGTGGTTATGCTTCAATAAAATTTAGTGCTACTGTAATCATTACAGATGGTGTACTACATGACTGTATATATTTTAGCTGTTAATTAATGTTAAGGGTGTGTATGGCATATCCAGTGTATGCTATGCATGCAGATATTATCTTTAAACCTGTCAAACTATTATAGCTTCTCATATTCCAAACTGCTTAATGAAATTCAGTCATTCATACGAGTTCGCAGCTTCTCCTGACATATTAAAAAATGATTTATTTATGGAAGTGGACCCAAAATGTTGCTTATGAAAAACTATATTTATTTGCTAATTTTGTCTAACAAGATTTTTACAAGGCTCTAAATGTCACTAAACACAATAATTATTTGGGATGGGGCATTACATTACAGTTACATTACAGTTAAAAAATTCCCATTGTAAATAAATGTCAGGACTTGTGCAAGTTAACAAAGCTAATTTAAACATTGTTTATTCAAAGTAGAAATTTAATGTTTCATAGCTTAACAAATCAATAACAACGTGCAATCATGAGCATAGTTAAATGTCCTATACATTTTGTTTAAAATGCATATTTGTGCTTGGCGTCCTTTGCATCAGGAGATGCAGTCACTAGATGATTAGCTTTCTATTTTAGTACATAATTGCTAGTTTTATTTTTTGATAAGTAAACCAATGTTGGTTTAGTAGTCATAATTTCACAAAACCAATGTTATAGGTACCTCTTTCATGTTGTAAGTTAACTGGATGTAAAGAAATTGGCTGCAAAATGTTGCAAAATTTTCAAAAAAATATCCCTAAGAAGCCTTGGCTTTTGAAGAGTTGAAACAGGAAGGTTTGACTAGAAATATATAAGAGGAATTTCAAGGTGCTAATTATTTGCCCACCAGGCATGAATTGTTGCCTTCAAAGGCAAGGTATTGACTTAACAGGGAGCCATAATTTAGAATGAGAGTCTATAAGCAACTTTGTGACAACAGCCAAAGGGGCTTGCTATAGGGAGAATGATTTGGCCTGAACTGGCCAAGATTCCCTAAAATTTGTCTTCAGTCTGCTTTAGCTGAGCTAATAAAACACGTGAGAGCATTTGTAACCATTGATTCTGGCTGTTAGGAGACTTGGTGGTTGCCTACATTCAGCTGGAAACATTCACTATTGCTTTTTCCTCAAGAGTGTTGCCACCAAGAATATACTGCAGCACAAATAAGAAACTATTATCCTAATAAGCTATGGCTTAGGCACAAACTATTCCAGTAATCATACTTTGTTCTTTTTCCCCCCCAAGCACTTTGTAGATAAGGTTGCTATCATTTACATTTAACAAGGAGAACCTCTCGAATGATCATCTAAGCTACTATGGATTGTATAATTGAGTCAATCTGGTTCTTACAAACCATTATGCCAAGGAATAGTGAAAATACTGGTTTTCAGTATGAAATTGGGATTCTTCACAATGTAGGAAAACTTTACAATACAATAAAATAATATGCAAATTATTAAACAATTATTTTCCATGGTATAAAATCATAAGACAGATTTTAATGAAAATAATAATTCATATCTATATAGTTATTACATGGATTATAAACGTACATTTTGCTTATATTCCAAGTTAGAAAAAAAATCAGGAGGCTTCTTAAAAAAGCAATTAAAGTTCATGTCTACAGAAGTTTAATAGCACAAATTAAGGATACATTATTCCAGGAAAAAATCTGTCATGTCTCATTTCTGTAAGGATACAACAAAAAGGTACACATACGGTAACAGTACATTGCCAGAAAAATTTGGCAAAGTGAAATTGAAGTGTTAGTCCTTCTTTGTTCGTTTAGCTTTTGTAATGTTTTCTTGCCGTTTTTGTTTCTTTTTTTGTTCCCGTTCCTTAGCTTCAATCATTTTTGCCAATTTCCACGATAGCACCGCACTTGCCAAGAATAGAGGTGTTAGAGCAAGGATCACTGTTGTAAGGAATCCATATGGATCTTTTGCAGCCCATTCCACAATATACTCAACCCAAGATTTGATATTTTCAAGCATCCTTCTTGCTACCTAATAGGGGAAAATCCTAAAAAAAAAAGTGATACTATTATTTCACAGAAAATTAAACAAATACTTACTGAATAATGCAGAAAGAAATTCAGAATAATAGCATTGAAAGGGGCCTTGGAGAGGTGTTCTAGTCCAACCCCCTGCTTGAGCAGAAAACCCTATACCATTTCAGACAAATGGCTGTCCAATCTCTTCTTAAAATCCACCAGTGTTGGAGCACCCACAACCTTTCCACAACCATTCCACTGATTAATTCTTCTGTTAGGAAATTTCTCCATAGTTTTAGGTTGGTTTTTTCCTTGTTTAGTTTCCATCCATTGCTTCTTATTCTGCCTTCAGGTGCTTTGGAGAATAGGTTGACTCCTCTGTGACAGCCCTTTAGATATAGGAACACTGCTGTCATGTGACCTCTAGTTCTTTCTTTCAAGACATGCCCTTACTTTAGTATGTGAAATATAAATGTAATAGATCTGTTTAATTTTATGTTTAAGCTACAATGACATTCCTGAACCACTGCAGGGATATGCTGTGAATTGATCAATCATATTGTACCCATGTAGGAAAATAATAGATCAGTGGGAATCTAAAGCTTCCCTGACATGTTTCCAAATCAGTTTCTAATGTTTGCTAACCCTGCGAACTGGCTTGTTTTTAACTGGGACAGAATACCCTTGTTTGGAGGAGGAAACGGGTATAAGAAAATATTCCCTCCATTTTGCATGTCTGTCCCCAGTAGATCTTTGGCCTTGTTAGTGGTTCTGATGTCACAGCACTCCAAAATGTTAAGCAGGATTGCTGTATCTCTTGAGAAGATGTCACAAATCAATAGTTTCAGCTTGTATGGAGCCTTGAAGGAGCACTTTGTTTCTGTTGAGTCTTCAAAGTCAGTGGGATTCAGCATTCTACCTGTAGGCACTTCTGGGCAAAAGGCGTATCCATTAAAGCAAAATGACCGGGCAAAATGTTGAGTGTCGCTCAGTGGTGGGTTCCTCCCGGTTCGCACCAGTTCACGCGATCCGGTAGTAATGACCAGATGACGTCACGCGAACCGGTCCCTCCCCCAAACATCCGCGGGCCGCAGGGGCTTGTCCACGGAGCTCTGGGCTGCTCCTGGGACTGCCCGCGCCTCCCTCCCCCACCCAGGCCATGGGGGCTTGTCCCAGAGCTCCGGGCTGCTCCTGGGACCGCCCGCGCCTCCCTCCCCCACCGCAGCAA
>JANHFP010005627.1:6300-19924 GCA_032468135.1 Calamaria suluensis | reverse complement strand
ACTTGTCAGCTTTAAGAGTTGTGGACTTCAGCTCCCAGAAGCAGAGCTGGCTGGAGAATTCTGGGAGTTGAAGTCCACAAGTCTTAAAGCTGACAAGCTTGGGAACCTTTGTCTTAGGAGAAGCAACATATTTCTTCAGCCAACAGGGCTTTCTTCAGGGCTACCAGGATTTCAGGGAAGTCTGTGAGGGCAATATGTTTATTTTTTTCATGCTCAGGCATGACATACTTTAAAGTTTTTTTCTGAGAAAGCAAAGGTTAAATGCAGACAACAGAAGAAGAGCATTTACTTCATTATAACATTTATGCTTTTACCTCAAGAATTTACAGGTGTTGCATGGTAAAGCCTGTCTGATTTGTTTTATTTATTCACTTTAAAAAGGGCAAGTCCCTTCAGAGCAATTTTTAGGGGAAACGAAAAACCTTCCAGGGTCAGCTTGAGTGAGAAGAAAGATCATAGAGAGATTTCATTGTGATCCAGTCTTGTTAAGTTTAGATTTATTGTTGGTATTTTTTAACATGAAGGAACCATGGTTGCTACAGCACCTTTTATTCTTGGGAGACTTTATTTGACAATTCAAACAATTTCCTATGTTTACTCTGAACTGCCAGAAGGAAATAGTATGTTTTACAGACAGGAACTCCAGAATCAGATACACTGTTGTTGAATGACTTCTTTGTGACTTTAATAACAAGGAAGCAAAAATAGGCAACCCAACCTGAAGTTTTATGACTTGTTTACATCTGCTGGACTATTATGCAGTAACGCCTTTTTTTTCTTTCTACTTTTGCTCAGTAAATTTATGTCTGGTAATTTCTGACAAAGAATAGTTGAGGGGAATACAGGAGCAATGAAAAGGTGAAATTCCTTGCTGGAAAATAATGAAATGTATTTCTCCAGTCCACTTTACTAGAGACTTGTATCTAGAGAACTATATCCTTCCTCCTTCCTTTCCCCTGTAAGTTATTGAAACCAATATTCTAATAGGGATGAAACAATTGTGCTTTAAGATTAATGAGTCTTTTTTGATCAGATAATACAATACAGATAAAAAAATCCAGGATAGTTTTGCTACAGGTTGACTCCTGATTAGTGCTGTATGCAATTGACTTTGCTTGTTGCTTATGCTGTTCTTGGTTTCTGTACTTTTTGGGGCTCCAACTTTCACTTCATAGTCTCACTGAGAACAATTCATGCTTGTTTCTTGAAATTTGGCACACTTCATTTTTTAATAATAATCTGTTTCCCTCTAAATTTCATCCAGATCAGTGAGAAAGAGAGAAACCCCACCCCCATGAAGTTATGGATACTTTAAAAAAGAAATTCAAGCAAATTTTAAATGTGTTTAATAAGAATAACCGAAATTCAGTTTTTTATTTGTCATTTAATTCTTGGGAGAACATAAAGCTGCTTTAAATAGTTGCTTACGGGTTCTTTATTCATAATCTTGTATGCCTGGAATCTCATTTTGGGAAATAAATCTAAAAGGTTGTACAGCCTATATCAGTGATGGCTAACCTTTTTGCCATGGCGTGCCAAAAAGTGGGGGAAGCACATCTATAATTCAGAGGCTTGCTAGGAGTCTGGGGAGAGCAACAAAGGCCTTCCCCAGCCCTCTGGAAGCCATCCAGAGGCCAGAAACGGCCCATTTCCTGACTTCTGGCGGGCCTGGAAAGCCCAAAAATCAGCTGGCTGGCATACACATGCACACTGGAATTGAGCTAGTGCAATGCTCGTGTGCCCAAAAATATGGCTCCACGTGCCACCTGTGGCACCCGTGCCATAGGTTCAATATGACGGGCCTATATCTTCCTCTGTCTGACATAAAGAAGCAATTATTATTGTAAGCTGCTCAGAGTCTGTATCCATGAGATGGGTGGCATAATAAACAAACCATTGAAATGAGTACTTGATTGTGTGTGCAAATTTGTCTCTAGGTGTACAGGACCTGTTCATATGTCTGGGTTAGGGGTGTCAAACTAGATTTCTTTGAGGGTCAGATCAGCATTGTAGTTCTCCACCATGGGCTAGCTAGGTGTGTGTGGAGGCTGGCCAAAATGGGGTGTGGGAGGCTACGCAAGGCCCCCGTAACTTTGACGAGCAGGGTACTCGCGCAGTCTAAAACGGTGTGCATGGGGGCTGCACGTGTGGGATCATAGGAAAGAAAAGGAAAAATATTCAGACAGTGCCATATATTGTTTAATTTGATATTTGTGAGAGGCATTTCATGACATGGAATAAAGACCTGTTTTATATAGCTATGTGTTTGCAGTACTAAGCACTTAATTTGAAATTATTTTAGTTTTTCCTTAATGCATTATACTGTTATTACTCACACCTGTATTTAATTTGCCATTATGTAATAAATAATTTTAGATTTCTGAATGCTTATGCTTCTGTTTAAAAAGCCTTTAATAAAATACACTAAATCAAGTTACTTGACCTGTGGTGTGTATTTGATTATGTTAGTGAAACGAGACTAATGCAATTAAGTACAGTGGAATGTAGCTCTAGAGTGGTTATGAAAAAAAAAGCTCTCTGAATCATGCTTTTGGAAAGTACCTTTTGACAAAATATCTGGCAGTCACAAACACTGGCACTGTTCCCATTTTCCATTCTTTCTCCTGAACTGAAGCCAGATTCCTTTGGGAAATCATCATTTGTAAATGATTGTGAAGAGAAAAAATGGCATTCTTGAGTGTACAGTTACTGCTAATTAGAAACTAAACATTAGCAATCATGTCAGAGTTAATTGTATTTGAAAATAAACATCTACGAGAACCTGTTAAATATAAATAGGGATAATATAGCTTAAATATGGAAGCATTTTAAGATAAATTGTATTGCACTGTTGTGGTAAAATGCTATTCATTTTAATTAATCCTTTTGCTAAGCTGCTCATTTTCTTTCCACATGGTATGTACTTCTACAAATAAGCCAATAAATGAAATGGAAGAACGCCTACGTTTATTGTGTTAGCATTGTAACGTGTACCTCATACTTTAGTGACTATTTTCTAATGTGTTTGTGGTATAAGCAGAATTTCTTTTTTCTGCTAATATCAGGAGCATGTATCTCATACCAGTAAGCACCATATTTTCAGAAGTTGTATTGAACCTATAAATCTGCTGATTTGAAAATATGTACAAAATAATGAGGTCCTCCAAATGAAATATGGTCCAATAATTAAAATAAAGATTGCGCAAGCAGTATTGGTCCTTGACTTATATCCACAATTGAGCCCAAAATTTATGTTGCTAAGTATGAAATCTGTTAAGTGAGTTTTGCCCCATTTTATGACCTTTCTTGTCAAGTTTGCTAAGTGAATCACTTCAGTTGTTAAATTAGTAACGCAGTTGTTAAGTGAATCTGGCTTCGCCATTGACTTTGGTTGTCAGAAGGTCACAAAACTGTTCACATGATCCCAAGACATTGTAACCATCATAAATATGAACCATTTGTCAAGCATCTGAATGTAAATCACATGACCATAGAAATGCTGCAACGGTCATAAGTGTGAAAAATGGTCATGTCACTTTTTTCATTGCTATTGTAACTTCAAATGGTTAGTCAATGAACTGTTGTAAGTTGAGGACTACCTGTATTATAAATAAATTATTATATGGCAGAAGATAGGCTTCATGTAGAATGATAATAGTTATTTTTTGTTCTATTCAGTCCAACACAGGAAATTGGTAGCAAGTCAAAGCACGTACTGGCTACGGGGATTCTTGTTCTGTATCCATTTCACAGGAAACAAAATTATTTTGGCTGTCAGGGCATCTTTATCTTATATTACTTTTACAATAAAAATACCCCTTAAAAGGGAGTTTTGTCTCTCCTTACCTTTAACTGGTATGTCATCTGCCTAGCTGAACTTAAGTCAGCTGCCATGCCTTTTTAGAACTTCTCTTTATCATGGTGTTGTCTATTTATTGCTAGGTGGGATTTGTGATATAAATGTTTTTCTTAAGTTCACACCTTGAATGGGATTCATCATATATTAATCACCAGTATATCTCTGTGGTGAAAAGCATAGGTTTCAGGCGAGTATAATTCACATAGATAAAATACACAATTAAAATACAATTCAGGTAGTGCCATCTTGTGGCACACTAGAAGTATTGAAATCAACAAAAAGCTCCAGTCAGTTCAAAACAAAGCTAGTATTATAATCCCCGTATATGATAAGGTTTATCAAAGATGGTAAGTACTATGCCTATAAACAATTTATGCATTTCACAAATCATTTTAGGATGGAATGTATACATCTGTATGGATTGCATAAATATTTTCTTGAATATTTCATTATAAATACAGTTCTTGACATACCTTGCATATGCATGAGATCTGAAAAATTCTGCCTTTCTTTCTCCTGACTTCTAGATGTGGTAACTCTCCTGTGTATCGTTCACGTGAACTGGCTGGGAGAGCCCTTGTTCCCTTCGTTATGCTAAATTTGGTGCCACAGACAGTATCTTCTTTGTTAGTCGGCCTTCCAGATAGCACTGATCCTTGTATCCGACAGAGTGCAATTCATGGAACGCTGTTACAAGTGAGTTTTGCCTTTTTTGTATAATGTAGCATCAGTGAAGTAAACACATGTTCACAAAAGAGTAATATCAAAATTGATAAAAACAGGAAGACTTGTGATTAATTGTTAAAAATCAAAATGATTCCCATAATCAAGATACCAAAAAGGGACACATACTTTATTTCAATAGTTGAGCTTGCAAAAAATCCCAGAGATCATCCATGATCATTCTCAAACAAAGCAGGAAAGCACTTGATCATGAAGGTGGCTGTTAGATTAATTACTTGATTCTACCTCCCCCCTGTACTTACTGTACCCCCTCCATTCATCTGTTTAATTTCACATTCCACTGTTAATTTTCATTGTTTTACTCCTTTACTATTGTTATTTTTACATTTTTAACATTTTTTTAAAAAAATATGCATGGACTGTAACTTAAAAAGCGAATATCTCATTTTAATGCATGTGTTTTATACCAAAGTGACAATATAAATATAAGCTTACTTTTAAGAAAAATAACTACAGCATACATCAAAAATGTATGAGTCATTTTAGCTGTTTTGCTAAATCAAAGTAAGTGAAACATCGGCTTTCATTTTTACTGAAGAGTAATCCCTAGTACCCCAAACCAGGATGGCCAATTGGGTGGATATTGGGATCGGTATTTCAGCAACCTGTAGAAAGCCATTGCTAAGTGATTATTTCAGGCTAACTCTGTCCACATCCTGGAGTTGAATCTTGACTGATCCTGAGTCAAGGTTGATTCATCCTTTCATCCTTCCAAGGTCAGAAAAATGACATGACTCTGGACACTTTATATTACTTTTTTCTGAATTTCCTGAAGGTATATATTCTGAATCTTTTCAGACACTTTGAAAATATTGCTTTGCTCTACATTGTAGAGTTGCATGAAGTATGATTGCAAAGTGTATAATTTGGAGATGGGATGGAATGCACATTAATGGTAGGGTTTTTCCCTTGAAATTGTAATGGAGTTAAGCCTAGATTTTATTTGTATTATATGATTATTTAAATTCCTTCTTGGTTCCATATGCTTAGACTTGCATTCTCTTTTCCTGCATTTTCCTGTCTTTTGAAATTTTGCTTTCTATTTTTTGGCAGTAGCTTAGGAAAGCAGCAGCATTTTATGGTGTGTGTCTGTTCATATGGATTATTTTTCCCACGATAGTAAGGAATGGTTCTCATAGGAAACAATGTGTGAGGGCATGGAATAAAACAGATAAGTTCAACTTAAATGTATAAAGTTACTATAATAGCTTAGGTTGGGGCTTGCAGTTTGGGGGACCGAGAGCTACACTTGGACATTGAAGGGGCCCAGTCTAAAAAATAGGTCAGAACAAGGATCGTGATTGCTTAAAAAAAATAACAACTAAAAGTGAGGAAAAATAAAATCACAATAGTTAATTTACTTCACTGTCCTGTTGGTAGGAAATCGTCTTACAGACAAAACTATTTTTAAAAGTGATGTGCAAAAATAGCCAATTATATATGAAAGAGTGCTCAGTATCTTAGGGAATCTTGCTTCATCTTCTGTGGACATTTTCCCCATAATAATATGTATCTCAACTGATAGGTTGTATAGTAGAATTTTCAGTTAACTTCCTTGGCCTTTTGAAATAAGAATATTGCTAATCATGTATTTTTGTTATTTGACTTGGCAGACCTGTACTTCTTCATAACTGATTTATAAGGGCTGATATTATGAGTGAATGTTATAATATCTAGAGATCAAAGCAGAAAAACCACTATCATTAAATAATTTTCATTGCACCTTCCTTGCAGCTGCTCTTTTTTATAGTTCAGTTTTATTGACCAAGATAAACTTTCCTTTGAAGCTGAAAAAAAAGAGTACTAATGTCAGGTGGAAAGGAAAACATAAGAATTATGGCGATGTAGCCTTTTATTGTCTTTGTTGTTAAATTTTTACATGCAGTCTTTTGTCATCAGGGAGGTAAATTTTATATCTTGTCACGTATTCTAAGTCATTAATATTTAAGCAGCTACTGCACAAAAAGTATCAATGAATCATCCATTTTATGAATAAATCAAACTGGAGTATACATATATCAATGATGGTATATAAATAATGTCATGATTATGTCCTAGGATATTTTCCATCCAATGAGTCTCTACTGTTTGTTTTGTAGGTGTGCTACAGTAAAACTAGGGAATGAAAAGAAGGACTAGGGAAGGCAGTGTTCCAATATCTCAGGGGCTGCCACAAAGAAGAGAGAGTCAAGCTATTCTCCAAAGCACCAGAGGGCAGGACAAGAAGCAATGGAAAGTAATCAAGGAGAGAAGCAACTTAGAACTAAGGAGAAATTTCCTGACAGAACAATTAAATCATTGGAACCATTTACCTCCAGAAGTTGTAAATGCTCCAACACTGGAAGTTTTTAAGAAGATGTTGGTTAACCATTTGTCTGACGTGGTGTAGAGTTTCCTGCCTGGGCAGGGGTTTGGACTAGAAGACCTCCAAGGTCCCTTCCAACTCTTGTTATTCTATTCTATTCTATTCTATTACATTTTAAGTGTATACCACAAAGGTGGTATTTGATGATATCTACCAAAGAGACAAACTCTTCTCTTTTCTTTTACCCACGTAATTTAATGGTATTATCTCCAACTTGAAAGGAGTAATTGAAAAATTAATAGCTCTGAATCAAAATGAATATGGATAGCCTCAGTTTGTTACCTAGGTTAGAGCGTGGGTGTGAGTTCAAGTGACTGTGTTAATGAGATGCATTCTGGGGGTCCAATGAATCATAAAATAATATTTGTGTGTAAGATTAGGGTACATGCATATTTATTCATTTTACCATGAATTTAGACTTGAAAAATCACAAACTTACAAATTAGTTTATCAGTAAACTTAAAATAGATAATAAATGCTTTTATGTAAGTTTTTAATTGTGATAAAAATTTAGGATATGTGATTCTCAGAGAGAATCTAAATCCTTTTGATTCTATCTAGAATCTATCTATTCTGATCTAGGCTTCCTGTTATAGTAAAAAGCACACAATTAGTCCTAAAAACCTTTTTCTTGAAATTTTAATGGCTGTGAATTACTTTAATTCACAGCACGTGCCGAATCACCAAGAGTTTACAAATAGTCCAACAGAAGTCTGCCACAGTCCTTCAGATAAGGCTGGTAAACACCCATCTTTATCTTCTTTGATACACTGCCAAAGACCTAATTGGCAATTATCTTGGCAAGGCCACACGGAAACTCAGAGTCAAAAACGGAACTTCAAAGTACAAACCCAACACCATCCAGAATGTTGCTTCCTGCAAAGGCCCATGTGCCTTTCCTCTTCCTTTATGTCTTATGGGTGGGGCCAGTCATCTCCAAGCGTTACTCCCAGGTCATCCTTTTTGTTTTAACTGTTCTTGCCTTCTGGTAGCTCTGTCCATGCTTGCACTAGGAACAGGCTCCACCTCTTCCTCTGTCTCTCTGATGTCTGACTCTGGAGGCTCCGGAGTCCACAGATGGTTCTGGCCTCATCCCTGCCTCCGATGCAGAACTTTTGTCTGAGCCTTCCCCAGAGTCCAGGGCTTGACCATGTTCCTCCCCAGCCTCCTCACTGTCCAACTCTGCTGCCATCTCTGCAGGCTGCTGGTGGACCACAACACCTTTGCCATCATATGGAAATACCCATATGCTGAATATTCTTATGTGTAGCCCTAAATCATCTTATCAACTTCAAGAAGTGATTCCAAGTATTTGAGAAGGAAACTTCAACTGCTCCAGCATTCCTTTTAGATATTTTGCCCTGTTCATAAGTATTTCATTCCAAGGAGAAATAGTCCACAAGAAACTTGCAGACCACAAGAAACCCTTGTGTTTTCCCACTGGCATCCCAAAGGTGCTTTTCAAAAGTCTGCTTCGCTTTTTCCTTGAAGACATTTTGCTTCTTACCCAAGAAGCTTCTTCAGTTCTGGTCTAATGGCAGGGAATGATTCCATTCAATCATGTTGATAATACGGCAGGTGGGAAAATGCTTGAGATTCTCAGTCATCCAGGTCATGATAATCCCAAAGGTACTTTTCAAAAGGGAATGGTTCCATTCCTTGCCATTTGGTCAGAACCGAGAAAGCTTCTCGGAGGAGAAGTGAAACGTCTTCAAGGAAAAAACGAAGTCCAGTTTCCTTTTGGAAAAGCATCTTTGGGAGAACCATGACCTGGATGACTGAGAATCTTCATAAGCATTTTCCCGCTGGACATACTATCAATGTGAGTGATTAGTGGGGAACAGTTTGGTAGTTTACTATTAATAGTAACAGAAAACCAGAATCTGCAGTGATCCTTAGGGGATGCAGAAAGCCTTGCTTTCTCTCTAATCCTGCTCACAGTCCTTGGGGATATGATAATAATAAAAGTGTATCTCATCCCACAGACACAGAGCACTGTGGACTATATTGATAGTAAGGACTTACCTGCAATCCTGTAGTTTGGGGTATACAGAAAAGAAAAAGAAACTTGATATATTTTTTTAACAATTCGCTATTAGTGGTGTGCCATATTATGGGAGAATAACAGCCAGGATCATTTCTTCCTGTACTTCATACATTAAGAGTCCTTTCTTCCTGATGTTTTCAGGAATGTAGGGATTTGCAGGATTCAATTTACAATAAAACGACTTGGATCACATGAAAATGAAAAGCAACCATGGCTTTTCACAGTCATGGAAAAAGATGGCTACTTAAAACAACAACTGCAGACTGCTTCTACCTTTGTGGCTTTGCATGCTTTGAAATATTTTTTAAAATCAAATCCAAAGTATTATTCACCTTCAGAGCATCCTTCATGTCCCTTGATCCATTGCATCATGAGGAGGAAGAGGGACAGTTTATAACATTATTTAATAAACATTGACAAAACAAAGTTCTAGGCCACTTTAAAGAATGATACTTCCACTCTGATCTTTGATCTTAAGTATAGTGAAGGAATTGTGTATGGATATCATTTGTTCATTGATAACTTATTGGTATGAGATACTGCACAGAAGTGTAATCACAATCCTAGATATAACTATTGCTCAGTCATGCTTATTTTTTCACATAATGTCTTTACGTTAATGATTTTATATTAGAATGAGTTTGAATCTAACCAACAAGTTGACATGTTTGAACACAGTCAGTCTAGCAAATGGAATCTGAATGATAATGCTGGTTGTAGTAAACTTACGTTTACTGATTTTATTTTATATTATAAATTTCTATCCTATTTATACTTAAGCAACATATTTACATCAAGCTACTCTGTTTAGAGGCAGGCCTCACAATTGGCTGAAAATCTGAGAATCATCATCATATGCATGTAAATTCTGTAGAAAGCAGTGATGACTACGGTAAATTGTGGTGGGACAGTGGTGAAAATGTCCACTGATTAAAGATTTAACCTTTCCAGTGACTGCAGCTGATTTGAAAAGAAGGAAAGAGCCAGGAAGAAGATGTCACTTCAGAGCATGTTATACTATATTTCATTTATTTGATTTAAAGAACCATTCTAGAGCTAAAACGTTGCAGAAAATAATGTTCAGAATTGCCTTATTCTGTGGATGACATTTTAGGCAATTAGTAATGGTAAATATAAGGAAAAACAGATGACTTGTATTTTTCTTCCCATTCTGACGAAAACTGGGAATTGGTGATTCTAAAGATTACCAGTATATACAATCCTTACAATATCATAAATCATATAAGCATACTTTTGACAAGTTGAAACAATGCTTTTTGCAGTATCTGCATGGAAAAGTGGCAATATTCATAAATAAACATAAATCTAATAGTGATCATTTAGACTATTAAAGCAGAATTTCAGCTGACATAAATTCCTTGATGACCACTGGCATACTTGGAATCAAGATTATTTCCTTTGCTTCTTTTTTTAAAGAGGAATGAGTTTATCCTGAAAAAGCTGAGGAACTAATTATATTTCTTTATATGTTTGAAAAACAATCTGGATGAATCGGGTAGGCTTAGTCAACTGATTTTGTTAATATTGGGATCAATTTCAGTATTTTGTTTTTACCTCAAGAGAAGATTCTCATTCAAAGTGGGCCTTTACCAGCAAATAAACAACTTTTAAGCTTAACAAATGATAAGCCTGGAATGAGGAGTGGAATAATGTAAGCAAACTTTTTGCATCATTATAATTCAGTCTTAAGGAAATGAAACTGGTAGGCACTCTTAATGGCATCAGTCATTCCAGAGCTGCACATTATTAGAGCCAAGTAGGATAATCAGCTAAGCCTGAAACTGAAAAGAAACTTGAACATATGAGAAACCACTATAAATGACTGAAGAGCTGCTTTCCTTTCACTGATATTGCCGTCAGATAAAAATAATACATTCTACTATTTTCACATGCAGTTGCAGCAATGGGATTGCTATCTGCTAGAGTGCAAATATCTTTTTGTATTGGTCAGTGAGTTCCTTCCCATGGCTAGGAAGTTAGCAGTTGCAACCAGCCAAGCAAACAAAGCACATGACACAAGAAAACAACTGTACATCAGATTCCAATTGGAAACATTAAATATAAGAAATAGAAAAGTGTCATCAACTTTGGCACTTTTTTCTAAAAGCTTCACAGCAAATGTAAGTATAAAAAGGATACAACATTATGCAAGATATAATCTGTTATGCTGATTCAGTGTGAAAAAGCTCTATTCACTAAGTAGAAAGCCTATTTCACAGGCTTCATACTTATTTAGAAGCACGTGTTCATGCAGTATATAATGCTTTTCCTAGTTTAGGTAAATGACTATTTTACTTTTCTAGCTATTGACCTGTGCTGAATTTCAACTATATGGTCAGTGACTGTTAGCTTGGAAATTCCAGCCCAGTGCATTTGTAAAACAGCTACAATAGGTAATGTTTATCCAAATTGTGTAAGGCAGGCAGATATTTCCTATTATCTATGAGCTGATTCTTTTTAGATTAAAACTGATAAAATACAAGTACAATGGATATAAAAATGTCTGTATAGATCAGAGGTTCCCAAACTTGGCAGCTTTAAGACTTGTGGACTTCAACTCCCAGAATTCTCCAGCCAGTAGAGCTCTGGTGTAGATAGTTCTCATCTTACAACAATTTATTTAGTAACTGTTCTAAGTTATAGTGGAATTGAAAATAGGGACTTATGACCGTTTTGCACACTTAGGACTGTTGCAGTATCCCTACGGTCATGTGACCAAAATTCAGACACTTGGCAACTGACTCATTTATAACAGTTGTAGTGTCCTGGGGTTATCTGACCACCTTTTGTGTCCTTCTGACAAAGTCAGTGGGGAAGCCAGATTAATTTAACAACCATGTTACTAACTTAACACTGCAGTGATTCACTTAACTGTGGCAAGAAAAGTCATAAAATGGAGCAAAACTCAACTCTTGCTTTGTAAGTTGAGGATTACCGGTACACTCCTGTTTAAATGCTAAATTTGTCAGATGTAAAAAACAACAACAAAGATAAATCACTTCAGACTTTTTTCCACTTTTAATATAAACAAGAATATAATTCCTTATTGGCCAAGTGTGATTGGACACATAAGGAATTTGTCTTCGGTGCATATGCTCTCAGTTTACATAAAGAAAAACTAAAATATATTTGTCAAAAATCATAAGATACAACACTTAGGGATAGTCATAGGATACTAATAAGCAATCAAACTGTACTAGGAAACAATAAAAACAATATAAGTTATAAAGACACAAGCAACATGGATATAGGCATAAGTGGGAAGAGATAACACCGAACCATTTAGAGGGAAAAATAAAAATAAAGCAGTTACAATAATATGGCTGCATAAGTGTACCTTAAACTAATATTTTATTGGAGTATCTTTTGAGTTTATGACAACATTCAGTCTTTTCGAGTAGGAGGATATCATGGCATATGTTGCCTTGGGAATTTTGCCTACTCCTTGCAAAAGTGCTCCAATCAGTCCAATTGCAAGGACATCTGTGCACAACCCTCTTCAGGTCACCTTAGATATTTTCAGTTGGATTCAGGTCCAGGCACTGCCTGGGCCATTCCAGAACTTGGATCATCTGTTGATTTGGAGATATGCTTTGGGTCATTATTGTGCTGACAGGTGAAATTCCTCTTCATCTTCAGCATTTTAGCAGAGTCCTGACGGTTTTTGTACCAAAACTGACTGATATTTGGAACTGTTCATAATTCTCTCCACCTTGACTGATGCCCCTATTCCAGCTGAAGGAAAGCAGCCCCAAAGCATAATCATGCCACCCCTATACTTCACTGCGGGCAGTGTACACGGTGGGTATGTATGCACAGTGTTGTTTTTATACCAAACATGCTGTTTGGAATTATGGCCAAAATGTTCAATCTTGATCTCATCAGAACCATACCATATTTTCCCACATGCTTTTGTCAGACTTGATAATAGGTTTCTTGTCATTGTAGCCAGGCTTGGATGTTTTTCTTTGTAAAGAAAAGGCTTCCTTCTTGCGACCCTACCCCACAGCCCAGACATGAAGAATATGGAAGATGGTGGTCACATCTAGTACACCATCAGTATTTTCCAGGCATTCCTGAAGCTCTTTTAATGTTAAGTTCACAAGAGCTAGGGCAAGGACTCACCTTGTTGTGTGGAACTCGGGTCTTGAAATAGGTAACATTTTGGTGGGAAGATAACAGCAATCTGCCTAGAACAGCTGAACTTTATAAGGGCTTGATCAGAGTCACTTTAATTGATGGCAGGTATGTACTGTCAACCTGTAAATGACTATTTGACATCACTTAGAATGCTATTGGTTAATTCTGAACACAGCCGTAGACCTACTTCTGAAGGATGTGCACACTTATGCAACCATTTTATTGTAAGTATTTCATTTTTATTTCCCCCCTTTAAGTTGTTTTTCAGTTGTTCAGGTTATAGGTTGTATTAAAAGTGGGAAAAATTCTGAAGTGACTTATCTGGGTCTGATTTTTTTTACATCTCAAAAACCTGGCATTCCAACCAGGGGAGTGTAGGCTTTTTATATCCACTATATATATCTCTATAACAGCCTTAGTTCCCCCCCACCCCCCAAATTTGTGTCTC
>JANHFP010005624.1:18067-35520 GCA_032468135.1 Calamaria suluensis | reverse complement strand
GCATGGGGATTAGTGAGACTAACAATAGGATCAGGTAGGGTGTTCCAGACATTGATAACTCTATTGCAGAAGTTGTACTTCCTACGGTCTCGATTAAAGCAATTTACATTGAATTTTAGTCTATTGATAGCCCTTGTGATGTTGTGCTTGAAATTAATATACAGGTCTTCTATGGAAGGCAGGATGGTTACAATTGCTTTTTCTGCAGTCTAAGCTAGCCTTTTGAGTCTATACCTGTCCGGTTTGCTTGCTGTACCAAACCAGACAGTTATAGAAGTACAAATGCCAGATTCAGTAATTCCTCTATAGAACTGTATCAGCAGCTCCTGGGGAGTCTGAATTTCCTGAGTTGCTGCAAGAAAAACTTTCTTTGTTGTGCCATTTTAATGATGTTTTTAATGTTAAGTGTCTCTTTCAAGTCCTGTGAGATTATAGAACCCAAAAATTTGAAGGACTCTATTGCTGATACTGACCTGTTTAATATAGTAAGAGGTGGTAGAATAGAGCTCCTCCTAAAATCCACTCTCATCTTTACTGTTTTAAACATGTTCAGCCTCAGATTGTTACAGCTGCATCACAGGGCCAATTGTTCAACCTCCCTTCTTATAGGCAGTTTCATCACCATCTTGAATGAGGCCTTGAATGACTGTTGCATCATCAACAAACTTCACTACTTTAACAGAGAGTTTGTGCTGTAGTCATATAAAGAGCAATGGAGAGAGCACACAGTCCTAAGAGGCACCTGTGCCCCAGTACTAGATTTTTTTTCTCTAGCTTCACCTGTTGTAAAAAAATGTGGCACCAAGATTTCTGGGACAAATAAAAACTCTCTGGTCTTATTCATGTTCATATGTCTGGATTTTTTTTGAATATATATCATTTCATATCAGTGTTACTAAAAGAACCAAGGACACACACACCCTCATGTTCTATTATCACACAGACACATTTAGGGTTTATATCAATCAACAAATAAAGTAATTAAAATACTTCTTTTTCTTCTTTTGTCCTGTCCCAACTCTTTCAATCCCACATGGTTCCTTGAATTGGCAGGTTATGGTAGTGATTTTCTAAACTTATGTTAACAAATGCTTTGTGATTGAAGTCTGCTTGATCACCGAAAGTATGATGCTCACATGTTCAGCTCCATATGGAAATCCCTTCTGCCTGGTCCTGAATATTGGATCACAGATGGAACATCAATCTGAGGTTGTATAACCCATTTTGCTTTCCCTCCCCATATGCTCCCATTTTAGTCCAGTATCATGAACAGCGCTGGAACCTCTGAAGATACCAAGCCTTTGCCAAATTTCCAAGGGATGGGAGTGATGAATTATTCATCCCCAAGTCCAGGATCCCTCACAAAGCATGTCTGCGCAATTTGTGGAGACAGATCATCAGGTACCCACAGCTTGCATGTCAAGGAGACTGTCTGGGAAGTATTAAATATTACAATATAATATTACCTCAATATTGTTTCCTCTTAGTTGATTGTGCAGAAAGTATCTCTTGTGTTCCTTCATTCAGGGCAAAATCATTTTTAATGTATAGCTTTTAAAAGCATTGGACTATTGTTTTATTTGAGGCCAAATTTCCAGCTTTTATGAGCTGATGGAGGGAGGGGTTAACCACTCTTGCAGTGCTAAAACATCCATGCCTCATATAATTACACACCTTTCCCTGGATGGCTGCTATTCTGATCACATGTGGGTTCTTCACAGTATAATATATCACAGTCTGGTCTATTTCCTATACAGTTTTCTTGGTCCTCTCAGGCATATTTGAATTTGAATGCCCCAACTCAAAAGTGCAGAAAACATTTAAATTTGCTCATATATCCCAATTGGAATGTGCTGATGTATATTCCTGTATCGCTAGGGAAGCACTATGGGGTGTACAGTTGTGAAGGCTGCAAAGGATTCTTTAAGCGGACAGTAAGAAAGGACCTTGTCTATACATGTCGAGATAATAAAGACTGTCTGATTGACAAGCGTCAGCGAAACCGTTGCCAGTATTGCCGTTATCAGAAATGTCTAGCAACAGGCATGAAAAGAGAAGGTATGTTGCTAAGATATACACATTCATATATTATACTAAGATGTGCATACACAAACCATCCTTAATTACATCAGAAGAAATTTTCATAGCCCCATCATTTTTTTTCTTCATCTGGAATAGATGAAGCAATTCTCCATTGGCTGAAAGTCAGGCCACTGCTCTGCAGTTTATTCTATATGTTTGATGATCTGCCACTTTGAAGAATATAGGAAATGTGTTCTGAAGTGCCACTGTGGCAGTCACAGCAAATGAAAGAAAACAAGATGAAATTCATAAATTAAAACCCTATCCAAGCAGGGCACTAGCTATAAAGATATTTGCCAAGTATTAAATGGATCTGTTTTTCCCCCCTACACTGACATTTTCCACAAGGAGGGAGCAGGCTATATGTCACTTAACCCAGCAGAGGAAATAGATGAATGTTTTGCTGATCAGTTATGTAAGGTATGCAGAAAACATACCACTGGGGGGGGGCTTTACCCTGACATCAGCTAGGAGATACCCTGCAGCAGCAAGTGGAGCTGACTTTAAAAAATTAAGAAGGAAATTAGGAAGAATTCCATTGGTAGAAATCCTAAACAGAAAAGCAATATATGGTCAGAATTCTACAATATTGGTGACTCACAAACCAATATTAACACTCCAACAAGAGCTGTAGAGAATCAAGGACTGAACGAGGAGAACAACAATGTAACCTGGAAGATCAAATGCAACAACTGTGACTATCTACATTGGACAAATAACTAAAAACAAGAATCCATGAGACTGACTAGCTGGCATGACCACAAATCCCTGATCTTGACCTACAGTGACACTAGGCAATACCCAGTTTGACTGGGTTGGAACAAAAATCATTGGCCATGCCACTACATGCCACGCACACAAATTGTTGAAGCCTGGTATTCAACAAATAGGTCACTCAACAAACATATCAAACTGGAACCAGCCTACAAGCCTGAAAGGAGTCAAATTAATTGGACAACTATCCTATGACAGCACCTCCTCATTTGGTGACCTTCACAGGATGTGACCATCCAGTCACATGACAAGCCAACCATGTCACCACCCAGGATAGATTAAAGGGAACAGTAATTGAGATAAGACTCTTTAACCGAGGTCCACCGAAGATGTTGTCTAGTATGGCAACAAAATGTTTGGAAGTCAAACAGCAAGCTTGAAGAATAAACCACTGCCAACAAAAAGGAAAGTATTTAAAAAATGGGAAAAGGTGCTCATAACTAGAACAGAACTAGAATATAGCCTACTTCTTTGTAAGTTAGAAAAACATGGTATAGATAACATCGCCATTAGATGGATTTATAACTGGCTAACAAACTATACTCAATGTGAAACCCTCAAGATAACTACACCTACATGGGGGAAATGATGCAGTAGAGTACCTCAACATTCTGTCCTTTGTCCAGTACCCTTCAACATCTTCATGTCAACCACCTGACTAAGAGACCCAATAAAAGCAGGCATCTTCAGGAACTTTAAAATCTCAAAAGCAAAACTTTATTGAGTACATCATTTCAGAACAGGAGAAAGCGAAATGAACTTTAAATTTTCTCACACAACCCTGCAGAGTTAAAATTAGTTTCATATCCTCCTCCTATGGAATGGGTCACATTGTCTAATTAGGAATCAGTCTTTTATTTTGATAACAGTCCACATATTGGCCAACATCTGCAAAAGTGTCCTTGACTCTCACGGTTGAAAATTGTAGCCTCCACATTCCATCTCACCCTTCCCTCCTCCCAGTTCTTTGGCAAGTTGAAAAGCAGTCATAGTCAGAAGAAGCTTAAGTGTTTTTCAATCTTGACACTTCATAAATGGCCTAGATGAAGGAATAGAAGGGGAACTCATCAAATTTGCAAATGACACCAAACCAGGGGGCAGCGGGATAGCTAAAACTATTCAATTGAGCTAGACTCAATATTCAGAAGAATCTTGACAGACCTGGATATTGGGGATTAGCCAACAAAATGCAATTCAGTGCTGAGAAAAGTAAGGTCCTGCATTTAGGCAGGAAAAAAATTCCTCACAGTTGTTGCTGAGGAAAGCCTTATTAGAATAACTGTCTGAACATAGAAAAGAATCTAAGGATTCTGAATTTAGGCAGCCTGCTGATGGGTGAGAGTCAGAGAAAATGTAAGGAAGTCACAGTATAATTATAGGATTATATTTCGGGACAAATTATATTTCGAGTGGAGAGTGACAAAATTCTTGTGGACTTTTCTTTGTGCACTAAGCGGTTCAAGAAGAGAGGCAGAGAAGCAGAGAGCAGAGTGAGAATGAAGTGGAATCTACAAGCAGCAATGGTGGGAGTCTTGAAGATATGCCGGTGGAAAGGATTTTAGAAGCTGAAATGGCAGTTGAACCAAAGTCTGAATCCTACAGTGATATGAGTGCAGAAACCTCGGTAGGTGTGATTCATTTTGGTTCCTTAGGCTGTGAGTAACTGTGAGTAACTGTGAGTAACAAGTGCACTATAGGTTCATAATCTAAAATATTTTTAACAACTGGTAATGATAGACATCTGGGGTCTTCTTATGACACGCACAAGCAGAAACCTGAAAGTTAGGACAACAGAATCTGTCCATTTTGGTTTTTCTTTGTCTAAGAAAGTACTAATCTGAAGTTGCTTGTTCCACCACTTTTTCCAGACATGCACACAGTTGTTTCCATTTCCTCCTGATACTTTGTATTTAGCTAAGTATTAAACTTCTAGAATATATTTACTTAAAAAAAATTTTTTTTTGCTTCACTAACATTGCTTGGCTTGAATTCCCAATCTCAGGAATGTCCATATGCACTTGCAAATGTTTTCCTATTTATTTATTTCCTGACTTTATAATTTTTATAAGTAGCTCAAAGAGACTTCATCCTTCTATTTTCCCACAAGAACAACTCTGTGAGGTAGGTTGAGTTCCAACATGATAAAGCCTTAACTTTTGCTCCTCTCCTCACCTCCCCAAAGCAAGAAAACAGAAGAAAAATAAGAGTTCAGCTTAATTCTGATCTGTTGGCTGCCAAAGAATTCTGTGACCAAACACATGCAAAAGGGAGTAGTTATATTCACAGAGGTCATCATTCATCCTGCTCAATGGCAGAGTTTCTTGCTTGGAACCAAGGTCTCTTGGGCTGATCTCTAGGATGAAATAGCTGTTCCTACAATGTGTTTCAGATTCTTAAGATGCAGTTTTACTTGATATGGGTATGACTATGGATTGGATCAGCTTCAGATCCCGCTCCGTGGTTGACTTTCCTGCAGGATCTATGACAATTCACCACAACCAATTCTCCACAGCCAACTTGCTGCAGGAAAACTTGCCATGCCCTTCTCACCGCAGGACAGCTCACTTTGGGACAGAAGTTATATTAATATAAAAGAAATAGTGGAATAGAATAGTTTAAGGACAAAATAAAATGTAAATGGCAAAAATTATTTTTTTTAAATTTATTTTAAATAATTACATAAAATTGTTACATTGTCCTGCAGCAAGTTGTCCCATAGCAAATTGGTAGTGGTGAGTTGTCCCGCAGTGAGTTGGTCAGGATGAGTTGGCAGTGGTTAGTTGTCCCATTCCATTCCTGCATTCCTAGTAGCCAAGGAGCAAAAGAAGAGTGAGACGTTTAGAAACCAACGATAAATAGGCACCTCTGACAAAAGGAGCCTCCAAAAATCCATGTAGCATCAGAATATACACACAATTGATTTGTAATCTAATCTTTATATGATCAGTATGGAAACCCAGAAAAGCCATTGGCTAAATCCCTGAGCAAGCACAATTCTCTTCCACAATTAAATGGGGGATTCCTAATACTTTGGTTTTTGGAAAACCTCTGGAGCAGTAGGGGGAAAAATGTACTCCATGTTATTAGAGAGTTAAATAGAACATCATGTTTATGCCACAGAAATCAGGGTAATTCCTAGATGACATTAAATAATTATAGAATATTCATTTTGCAGCCATAAAGGGGTTTTAATGGAGTGCTACAGTCCATATGCAGTAGCTCAAAGGTGAGACTTTCAGAATTCAGGAAGCAAAATCTGTAGGAAGTCAAACAGCGTGCAGTAAAGATTTTATTCTACTTTTATTTCAATTTATTCTATTTTCTATTCTACTTTAGATGCTTCTTACTCTAAGATGCTTCTTAGTCTAAGCCATGAGAAACTCATCCAAGATTCTCTTTGTTGTTCCGTTCCCTAATAAATAAGCTACTATTTTAAACTTACATTTTTTTGTGCCAGGTTGTGTTTTATAATCTGCTTCAGATTCTGCTCTGTTGATTGGCCACCAGTTTCATGTCATAGTCTGACCTTTAGTCTTTTCAGTTGACAGAAAGGCAATTTCGTTCTTTTTTCTTCTTCTCTTTCCCTGGATGAGGAGATGGGGAAAAGGGGGACAAAAAATACCAATTGAAGACAAGAATTGCCCATCTCCCCAGACTGTCTTTGGATAGATAGGCAAGATGGAAAGACTCTTACAATAGATTTAAAAGGGAGAGTGTTGGTTTCTAAAATTAGGCTTATTGAAAATAGCCCAAAGAAAGTGTTTTTTGCTGGCTTATGTACTTGTTTTTCCCTTAGACCAATGATCCTGTCACCAATATTTGCCATGCAGCTGATAAACAGCTCTTCACATTGGTTGAATGGGCCAAGCGGATTCCGCACTTCTCAGACCTGACATTAGAAGACCAAGTCATCCTCCTCCAAGCAGGTAATGTTTGTTTGTTTGTTTGTTTATTAGATTTATACCCCGCCCCATCTCAGCCAGGACTCAGGGCGGCTTACAGCAGAATAAAATACACGTTTATACAGTTAAAAAAGAATTAAATAACATGCTGTAATGTTAAAATTTTTAAAACTATTAAAATCCTAAAATCACAATTCCCCAATTCAGCATTCCCCTTTCCCATTTTCAAGCCCTAATCATCCCAGGCTGGCTTGCTGGAAGAGCAGCGTCTTCAACTCCCGGCGAAATGTCCTTAAATCCGGGAGGTTTCGCAGTGCCATGGGTAGTTCATTCCAGAGGGTCGGCACTCCCACAGAGAAGGCCCTCCCTCTCGGGGTCACCAACTGACACATCAAAGTCATCGGGACCCGCAGCAGGCCCTCTCTGTGTGAGCGCACTGGTCTGTGGGAGACCACTGGCAGAATGCGGTCTCTTAGGTATCCTGGTCCAATGCCATGGATCGCCTTAAAAGTCATCACCAGAATCTTAAAGCGAACCCAGAAGGCCACCAGAGACCAATGCAGCTCATGCAGGAGTGGGGTCACCCGGGAAAACCACAATGCCCCCATGACCACCCACGTGGCCACATTTTGTACCAGCTGAAGCTTCCCGGTGCTCCGCAGTGGGCGCCCCATGTAGAGAGCATTACAGTAGTCCAGGCGGGAGGTGACCAAGGTGTGAGTGACCATTTGTAAGGCATCCCGGGCCAGAAAGGGGCACAGCTGGGGTATCAGGCAAACCTGATATAAGGTCCCCCTGGCAACGTCTGTGATATGGTCTTCTAATGACAGCCGTACATCCAGGAGGATGCCTAGGTTGCACACCCTCTCTGTGGGGGGCAAGATCTCATCTCCAATAGCCAGAGATGGTACCAACTGACTATACTTGACTGTCAGAAACCACAGCCACTCGGTCTTGGATGGGTTGAGCTTTTCTGCCTCATCCAGACCCGTACGGCTTCAAGGCACTCGGACATCACTTCCACAGCTTCGTTGGGGTGGTTTGGTGTAGAGATGTACAATTGAGTGTCATCTGCAAAGAGCTGACATTCTACACCAAACCCATGGATGATCTCGCCCAATGGCTTCACATAAATGTTGAACAGGAGGAGAGATAAGACCGACCCCTGAGGGGGCCTCGGGGTTGATCTCTGCCCCCCTGCCAACACTGATTGTGAGCAGTCAGAGAGGAAGGATGAGAACCACCGCAACATGGTGCCTCCCAACCCCAACCCCTCCAACCGCTGAAATAGGATACCATGGTTGATGGTATCAAAAGCCACTGAAAGATCTAACAGGACCAGGATAGAGGAATAACCCCTGCCCTTGGCCCTCCAGAGATCATCCACCAACACGACCAACACTGTTTCCGTGCTGTATCCGGGTCTGAAGCCAGATTGAAATGGGTCTAGGTATGCTGCTTCCTCTAGGTGCTATGGGAACTGTCGAGCCACCACACTCTCAACAGCCTTTGCCATAAAAGGAAGGTTGGAGACTGGACAATAATTATTTAAAAGAGCTGGGTCCAGGCCAGGCTTCTTCAGGAGAGGCTGCACCACCACCCTCTTAAGGGCAGTCGGGAGTGACCCTTCTCCCAAAGAAGCGTTCACAATCTCCCGGAGCCAGCCTCGTGTCACCGACCTGGCGGTCGAGACCAGCCAGGAAGGGCACAGGTCCAATAAACATGTGGTGGTTCCCCGGCAACCTATCCACATCCTCGGTGGTCACAGGGTCAAACTCCTCCCAGATGGTCATCTCAAGACCTGCCTCCATCATCTCCCCTGGGACCATCTCCCTGGAGTCCAAGCCCCCCCAAATCTGAGCGATTTTATCCTGCAGGTATCGGGAAAACTCCTCCGCTCTGCCCTGCAAGGGGTCCTGCCTGGCCCTCGCCGTCAGCAAGGACCAGATTGCCCTAAACAGGGCGGAAGGCCGATTTTCTGCGGACGCAATAAGGGCAGAGATGTAACTCGACCTCGCTGCCTCTATCGCTACTAGATAGGTCCTAATGTGGACCCTAACCAGTGTTCAGTCGGACTTGGTACGGCTGGCTCTCCAGGCAGTCTCTAGATGGCTTTTTCGGTGCTTCATCTCCCGTAGCTCCTCCGTAAACCATGGAGCTAAACGGGATCCATGCCAAGTCAGAGGTCGCAAAGGCACAACTCGGTCCAGGGCCGCCGTGGCCTCCCGATCCCAGGCCGCCACCAACTCCTCGGACGAGCTGTGTGCCAGAGTCCCAGGACGTGGCCCAAGCTCCATCTGGAACCTCTCTGGGTCCATCAGACGCCTGGGGCGGAACCACCCTCTCGGTTCCGCCTCCCTGCGATGGGGGGTAGCGGAATGGAAGTCCAGCTTAAGGAGAGAGTGATCTGACCATGACAAGGGCTCGATGACTATGTCCCCACTGCCAAGATCACTCAACCACTGACCAGAGACAAAAATCAGATCTAGCATGTGTCCCCCCTCGTGTGTGGAGCCAGAAACTACTTGGGTCAGGTCCAAAGCCATCATGGAGGCAATGAACTCCCGAACCACCCCCGAGGTCATGCCTGCAGAAGGCAGATTGAAATTCCCCATGACCAAAAGTCTGGGGGGTCCCAACTACCAAGTCGGCAATCACCTCTAGGAAGTTGGGCAGGGCTGCTGATACGTAGTAGGGAGCCAGATACACAATCAGCAGGCCCAACTGAACCCCTTGACCCCACTTCACAAACAGTGATTCACAGCCAGTCGTCTGAGGAACAGTGGTCTCCCTCAGGCACATGGCTTCCCTTATGATTACCGCTACCCCTCCACCTCTTCCCTGGGGCCGCAACCAATTAAATGCTTGGAAACCCGGCGGGCCCATATCTACCAGAGGGACCCCTCCCTCTGGGCCCAGCCAGGTCTCGGTGATCCCTGCCAGGCCCGCGCCCTCCTCCTGAATCAAATCTGAAATCAGGTGGGCCTTGTTCATTACGGACCTGGCATAACATCAGTCGGGTACCCAGGGCCTGGGGCTCTGTGTAACCAGTCCCATGGGGTGGGCTAGTAGGGTCGGAGTGCGCCACTGCTTGAAGGTAGCGGGGCCGCGCTCCCTTCACTTGATATGGCCCTCTGCCCCTGCCATATCTGCCCCTCCCACAGATGACTCTTATGACCTCCCCCTCCAAAACTACTCTCCCCACCAAATGATTTAAGTGCCAAATCCCACTGTAACAACATCACCAAAAAGGCATTAAGGGTTGCAAACCGAATCTTGCACAGCTTCTTCTCTGGTATTATTACACTACTAACCAGAGCATACAAAACATTTGCTAGGTCAATCCTCATACACAGTTCCTCTGTCTGGAACCCACACTGCATATCCAACATTAACACAATCGAACATGTACAGAAATATTTCACAAGAAGAGTCCTCTGTTCCTCTGCTCACAACAAAATACCTTATGCCATTAGACTTGAAATTCTGGGTTTAGAAAATTTAGAACTAGGCCACCTTCAGTATGACCTAAGCATAGCTCATAAAATCATATGCTGTAATGTCCTACCTGTCAAGGACTACTTCAGTTTCTACCACAACAATACAAGAACATACAATAGATACAAACTTAAAGTGAACTGTTCCAAACTTGATTGCAGAAAATATGATTTCAGCAACAGAGTGGTCAATGCCTGGAATGCACTACCTGACTATGTGTTCTCATCCCAAAAACCCCAAAACTTTAACCTAAGACTGTCTACTTTTGACCTTACCCATTCCTAAGAGGTCTGTAAGGGGCGTGCATAAGAGCACCAGCGTGCTTACCGCCCGACATAATGTTCTCTTTATTTATATTCATTTTAATTTCAATTCATGCTTATACCTAAATATATTTCCTAATATGTAATTCACAAATAAAATAAATAAAATAAATCTTAATAGTTTTACACTAATTTTGCTGGTTGAATTACAGGATATATATCAATTATCCAGATGCTTATTGTTACAGATATAGCTGGGCTATACTGCTATTAATCTCTGCTTAATATATCTAAACATCTGACCTATGTACTGTACATTCAGCCACCTTTTATTTTTTCAATGTTTATTATGTAATATACGTAACAATAAAACTTGTGCCACTGCTTTTTACAGTTATCTAACTACAAAATTAGATAGAGATGGCTTTATATACCAAGCAGAGAGCAATGTATGAACTACTGGTTTTATTTGAGACTATGAAAATGAATTAACAATATTTTTTCACTTTGAGTTGAGGTTTTATTCACAAGTGAATTAAAAAAATATTTGCCTATAATTTAGGAATACTGGGAAAATCTATCATTCTGCATTAGTCAGATACTTTAATTTATAAACTAATGGGACAAGTTTTACTAATATAAAGTTGCATTAAGAAAAACTACCAACTGTAATTTCTATTTCATTTATTGTGTATGTGTTTGTGTGTCGGTATGTGTGTGTGAATATATACATCATACGCACACTCCTACAAACACACATATGTATATAATAAAATTTGGTAACAAAAACAATTTAAAATAATGTACTAATAAATACCATTCAGTTTTTGAATTCAAACATTATTCTCAGAGTTGAATTTAATAGTTTCTTTTCCTTTTTTCTCATCTCCTCTACAACATTCCTGCCTCTAGATACAAATTCAAATACTGTTTTGCATCTCTAGTTCATCTCATCTTCATTTGATACCAATATTATAATAATGCCGTATCTGCTTCTCTGTTTAAATCTGAGTTAGATGCTATTTTACCACAATCTCCAGTTTGTGTGACTACCTCACTTCATACCAAATTTAATAATGAAAAAAGAGACAGGAGGGTACCCAGTTAGATGGCTCCTCCATTATTGTAAGCCACCTAGAGTACCCTATTAGCAAACAAATATAACAAATAAATAATAAGTGGTAACTTGCAATGATGTTTGATCATTTGTAACTTGGAACAATATATGAATCTAAATATGAACACTGAAAACCACAGATCTCTCAGAATATTTAGAAGCAACATATTGAAAGGGTTCCAGAATAGAGAAAGCATCCTTAGCATTTCAAACATGACAAATATTTTCTAGTCATAAATGGCTGAAAATCTAGAAGTACCAAATATCAAATCTGGAATCGCTTGCATGCAAATTATATCCGCTATCACTGAGCTGTTCTATAATAAGATTTCTTTAAACTTATTATATCCTGCACTTCCTTTGAATGGAATATTGCAAGTGATTATAGAACAGTAAATTTACAAAACACAATAAATTTACAAAACAGTTTTGTATCTCCAACCGTCTTAAAACATCCAGATTAGAAAATATGCTAACAAAAAGAATTTCCAAGAAAGTATTTCAAGTGAGCAGACTAAAAACTTTGAATACAGTGAAGGTCTAAAAAGGGAAGTGAAAACAAAAGGAAAATATTCCATATAGTAGTTGAACAGATGCTAAACAATGGTCCTCTGGCACCATCTTTGGGCCTGTCCCTCCAAGCTTCTTCCTGCCAAGGGAGATACAATGTATCAGGGATTAAAACAAAGATATATTCTGCTTGCTCTTCAGTCCAGGCCTTACCTTCTTTTTGGAATTCCAGCTCCAATCCTTTCCAAAGCAGGAAACAAACACAACAGTGCCAAAGCCTTATGCACTAACCTCTTCCTGCCCCACCCCCTTTCTCTCTCAATGGAACAATTGAACTCTTCTCATTCACTATTTTTTTCTCTGACTCAACACTACAATTACAAAAACATCAGGGGGGGCAACATGTTTGAAATATATATATATATATCTGCCTTACCTGACATATGTATAACATATGCAGGTGTATAACAAATAAAAAAGAACAAGCAATTGTGAAAAGGCAAGTTTCAGTAGGAAGAGAAATTAAATGAAAAGATTCTACTATAATTTAGGTAACTTGCAACATTTATTCAGATATGTCTCCTACACATCTGTTAAATGAATGTTCTTTCAGAGAAGCTTAAGCTATGTTGGTGGAAGAAAGTTATTATGTGGCTGCTTTTGCAAATGAGTTTCTTTTTAGATACACACACATATTCATCCTATTAGCCACCCAAGGATTGTTGAGAACAGTTAGACTGAGCTGCCATAGCAACTAGCATATGCAATCCTTTGAGGTACATAGCAATCCAGAACAAAGCCTGTCAATGAATATAAGTAGCTTTGTTAAGAATGGAATGTTTCTGTAGGGAAAAAACGATAACGGAAGAGAGGGCACCTCAATGTTGGGTCTTTGCTCCTAAACCCCACCCCCACCTTCCTGATCTCCCACTGTCATCTGTGTTTGGCAAATGAGTGGTATATTTAGAATAATTGCAAAGGCAATTTTTCTGTTTGCAAAACTGAAACTCTGCAGAGTTTGTAGGCAAGTCATCTTCCATTGATGGAAAATCTAACTGGATTCTACTTCCTGGCTTTATATAAAGTAAGGGAGTTGACTTTGACAGAAATATGCAAGATTGTTGCTAGCGCAATGAGGGATGAAACATATTTTTTCTTGAAAAAAAGTTTTATTTGGTTTTACATTTTTTGCATAGGGTAAGGTAAATGGGATAGTAAATTCTTTTACAACAGAGCAAGTATGAGATATCTCTTATACTGAATAGTAATAAAAAATACAAAAATACAATATGAAAAATCTATATATGTTAAATTCCTCCTTCTTGGGCAAAGATTCTATTACAAATTAACCTTTATGCTAATCTTTTATACTGGATATAATGTTCACGCTTTCACTTCTATGTATAATATTTATTATGTTTACCAAATTATCTTAAATATTATTCATTTCTTATCTTTGGATCTTAGATTCCATTGCGCTGGAATGTTTGCAGAAACTAGATATGTCTAGTCTAATGAAAAGAAGGACTAGGGGTGACATGATAGCAGTCTTCAAATAGAAATCCAACCTAGAACTAAGGAGAAATTTCCTGATTTGGGATTCCTTCTAAATTTTCTGATATATATTTTCCTTTTTAGATTTTTATATTCAATCAGTTCTGAGATACCACAAGTCACTAATCTAATTCTGACATTGTACATCATAATATCCAGTAGATTATGTTGGATAATCTAGCAGGATACAAAGTCTCATAGGAGCATGTGGCATCATTGTGGAAATACAGGAATTCAGTTCCCTGTATTGCTTTTATTCTTTCTCATTATAAATGCACAGATATCACATAATCATCAAAGAGCAAGATACAGAGATGTAAATATGTGTATATACATATTTATGTGCATGTATGTATGTATGCACATGTGCATGAATATGTATAAAAACGGGAAAGTACATTTAACTTTGCAGTCTTAATTAAAATTCTCCCCCACCCCAGGTTTTACAGCTGTATGATCCTTGGTGTTAATGATAACCATTCCTTTTGTTTCTTTTTTCTATATTTGGTATCTTGTAGTCTAATTAACTATTATTGTGTAAAATTATTGTGCTTTGTGTTAAGTGTCTAGTTGTAATCTTAGGCCATGAACTGGAGGAGGGGGGATTTCTAAAAAATTGGTATGAGATTAATGCAAAAAATAAATTTTGTAATAGATTCCAAACATTATTCTGTTATAAAAAGTTACAATAAAATGAAGAAGAAAATGAAATAAATAAATAAATGAGTCAGTATATATTGGGAAGAAATATATGAATTTTACATACCCTGCTTCAAATTTATCCATAATTGTAAATAGTATCTATATTAATACTCTGTAACAACTATGCTACAGTTGGTACAATAACCTGAAGAACAAAACCTACCCAAAAAAAGCCTCCCCTAATCTGCAGGGTTTTTCCCCCACTGTATTAATAACCTAATCCAGTGATGGCTAAACTTTTGCCATCACGTGCTAAATTTGGGGGGTGTCTGGGGGTGTTGTATGTCTGCGTGCCCATACCCATAATTCAATTTGTTCCATCCTCCTTAAAAAGGCTATGAAGCCTGGGGACAGTGAAAAACAGGCCTTCCCCATGTCCATCTAGGCCAGTGATGGCTAACCTTTTTGCCATCGCGTGCCAAAAGGGTGTGTGTGCATGGGGAGGTTGTACGTCTGCGCGCCCGCACCCATAATTCAATTCACCCTACACTCCCTAGAAAGGCTCTGGAGCCTGGGGAGAGTGAAAAACAGGACTTCCCCACCCCCCAGGCCCTCCGGAGGCTGGAAACAGCCTTTTTCCTGAGGCTGTTGGGCTCGGAAGGCCCGAAAATCAGCTGGCCAGTGCCCGCATGTGCATCAGAACTGATCAGATATGGCTCCGTGTGCCACCTGTGGTACCCATGCCATAGGTTCGCCATCACGGACCTAATCTAACACATACCTTTGTGTTCTGCATTGATTTATTGATTATATGCTGTCAAGTCATTTTCAACTCCTAGCAACCACATACATAGTTTTTTTCCCCATGATGACCAATGCTTAATCTGGTCCTTCCAACATGCCACCTTGCCACCAAAATGAGTGCACCTACCTCTCTATGGTTGTCCTCTTCTTTCCTGCCACTTTTCCCAGCTTCAGAGTCTTCTCCAGAGAACTGTCTTCACATAATGTGTCTGAAGTAGGATAATTTGAGTTTGATCCTTTGTGCCCCAACTGAGAACCGTGAGCTGGTTTGTTCAATGATGTATTTATTTGTTCTCTTGGTTGTCTGTGGTGTGTCCCATGTTCATAACAGAAGCCAAAAAAACCCTGGGAATATATTCCAAAAACTGCTAATTTATCATTCTCAGTGCTAAATGGGCCTCTAATAGACAACAGGTTTCTGCAAAAAAAAAAAAGTACATTCCTCCAATACTCACTATTTTTGAGTGAGTCATGTCAGTCAGAAAGCTATGCTTTGAATTCAATTAGAAAACCTGATTAAAAATAGAGATTTTGGTAGTGAAGATATTGACACCTGTAGGCTGAACTAGATGATGTTCACATATATTCGGATTATTTAGCCATTATAGTCCCAAACTGCTTTTAGGTTTTTTTTTCTGGGAGGGATGTAAGTAATCTCAGTTTAATTGAGATTAATATCAAAGCTGAAGCCATTTAGACAACAGGTGAAGATACATTTTGCAGGGTTTTTTTTAAAAAAGCACTTTATTTTTTAAATTTATTTTAACTGCTTCTGGCTATTGTGATTGCTTTTAGTACATGTTTGTTTATTAATTATTTGTAGGAATTGTTATTTAATATTAAATCTTTGTAGTTATATTTTTATTCTTAATTTTAGTTTTTCTATTTCTTTACTGAAAGACAATTGAAATGCTTTGCAGATCTTAAGAAGCTGATATTATACACAGAAAATCCACGGCACCTTTGGGAGTTACTAAATTGCCAATATTTGCTTTCTCTGCACAATCTCCAAGGTATCTAAAGGCTGTAATTTATTTTTGAGCTGAGAATATGTATAGATTTATTTGTTTGTTTGTTTATTTAATGGATTTACAGGGCTACTCAATTCAAACAATATGACCCTGAGCAGAGTACAACAAAAATAAGCAATAAACAGAAAAATATAATCATACCAACATTTAAAAATAACAGCCACCCAATATACAAAATGTAAAATTGCAACCATTCTACTGGATGCCTTAGGAAAAGGCTAAAGTGTAACATATTTTGTAAAGACAAGAAGAGTTGGCACTTGTATATTCAGGGTGGGGGGAAATCATTCAGATTACGGAAACTTCATGAGTGCTATTGCATGGCAAAATTTAAAGGTGGGACCCGGGAACATGCTCCTCTATAGGAGAATGTGGTGCAGCCAGGTTTTCTTGGGAAAAACAATGCTGCAAATAACCTGGTCCTATACCATCTCAGCAGAGGTGGGTTTCAGCTCTTACCAGTTCTGAGAGCAGAAATTTTGAGTAGTTCAAAGAACCAGTAGTAAAAATTCTGACTGGCCCCTCTCCATCTATTCTCTTCCTCTCAAGTCCCAGCTGATTGGAAAGAAATGGGGTTTTTGCAGTATCGTTCCCCTAGATTGGGAAGGGAATGGATATTTTACAGTATCTTTTCCATGGAGTGGGGTGGGAATGGAGATTTTGCAATACCCTTCCCTGCCATGCCCACCAAGCCACACCCACAGAACCGGTATAAAAAAATGTGAAAGCCACTACTGCATCTCAGACTTTAAAAGTGGTAATTAACATCTTGAATCACACCCAGAAGCTTATTGGAAGCCAGTGCAGCTTGCAGTGTAGCGTCACTTGGACTATAATTAGGTTCAGCATGAAGTGTGTGTGCCACTGCATTCTGGACCAGCTAAAGTTTTCAAATGGAGTTTAGTCCTGTTAGACCATGTTGTTGCAATGGTCCAATCAGGAGATTACAAAGTCATTACTTTGTACATGAAACCTGTTGAAATACCTTTCAAGAATATATAGAGCAGTGGTTCTTAGTATTGATGGAGGTACTGAACTCCACCAGTTTCATATGCACATTCACTGAACCCTTCTTTATTATATGCTTATAATGAGTCGGGTGCATGTCTTGTGTCACCAAACCCCTGAGACTGACTCACCGAACCCCTAGGGTTCGATTGAACCCAGGTTAAGAACCACTGATATAGAGGAATGCCACATATACAGTGGAGTACCCCAAGGCTCTGTTTTAGGCCCAGTACTCTTCAACATCTTCATCAACGACTTGGATGAGGGG
>JANHFP010005623.1:180194-193097 GCA_032468135.1 Calamaria suluensis | reverse complement strand
CCAGAATTTCCCTGTCACCCATGCTGGCTGAGGAATTCTGGAAATTGAAGTCCATACATCACAAAGTTGCCAAGGTTAAGAAACATTGCCTTAGCATGTAGAAAGAATACAGGACAGAACATCTTTTGGACTCTTATGTGCAAAATGGACAGATTAATTCTTGAAAGGTCAACCCAACATAAAATACTCATTGGAAGCACTATCCCTGTGTTCTGTGTTAGAGAGATCTTCTGCCCATTTATGGCTCTTGTCTTAGGTGGTTTAAGGCATCTTTACTGAGAGCCACAGCTACAACAATTCTTGAATACAGAATGAAATGTCTAGAGATTTGAGTTTTACTGCTGACTTGGGCTTTACGTTTGACACATCACCATGAAATAGTAGAAATAATTGAATTTTGGGTTGTCCTCCATCTCTGCAAATAAAATTATCCCACTTAATACTACAATTTACTTTTTGCCCCACAGGTACTATAGTGTGCAAGTTGGAAATTACTGGTCTCTCACCTGTTCAATGACAGCCAATATAAACTTGTATTGGAATAGTAATCTTAAATTCATAAGATTAGGCTTCTTGTTAGCTCTTTGTTTAAAGTATAGATTGTTCCCCAAGAAAATACGTTAAAAATAGGTCAGTTCAAGTACATCACAGTCTCATTTTTTTGGTTCATTCCTTTTCATGCTTGCTTTTTATTAACAGAGGTGAACTTTTAGACTTTTAAATATATAACCTAAAGAGAAAATAGGTAGGCAGGTTCCTTCAAGTCCAAAACAAAGCCCCATATTTATCTTTTGACTGAAGAACTTAATCTTCTATACTTCTAGATAAACTAAACTTCTTGTATGTGACATTTGAACTGTCTTACTTCCCCTTAAATCTGGAGCCCTTTAAGAAGTACTGTATTACCTGTTATTTCTTGGGTGAATCCTAGGGGCTATTGGTGTCTTCACACAACAAGGTAACAAGCATCACAAATTGCTTATTTCATGCAGCTCAACAAAAAGGGCCACTATGAGTTCATCAATGGCATAGTTAACAAATAAACTTAGCTTTTGAATTATCCAATTTATTAAACTGAAGCTTACGACACCATAACATTGTGGAAAAGCTTTATTGCACACTCCTGACTAAATAGTAAAACTCTTATTTACTGGACCACTTGGAGATCAGTTTTTTGTTTATTTGAAAGTGGGTTAAATGCTACTTTATGTCCATGCATTTGTATCATTTGCATAATTATCAAAACAATGTGAAAAGCATCATTTCCACTAAAATGTTAATTTGACAGAAAAGCCCTGGACCTAGGCGATGAAGTCAAAATAAAAATATCTGTCTCTTATATCCAAATTTAACTGATGTCCAAAAATAAAAGGTTTTATTGTATTGACAACTATGAAAGACTACCTAGAATACTGAAGTTTTATTCAGTTGTTATTGTTGAAATGAATCCCATTTTAGGATAAGGCTAATCACTACTACTGTGATGACTTTGCATACAATTTCCACCTACGAAGCAGATACAAATTTAAAACTAATGAAAAGCTGAAAGCTAAGCAAAGATTTGACTTTATATAATAAGATGAAGATTTTATAAAGGTTTCTACTTCAATTTATAGCACTAGCACTTAGACTTATGTACCACTTCACACTGCTTTACAGACCTCTCTAAGTGGTTTACAGAGTTAGCGTAATGCCCCCAACAGTCTGGGTCCTCATTTCACCGACCTTGGAAGGATGAGAGGCTGAGTCAACCTTGAGCTGGTCATATTGAGCGTAACTTAAAATTCTGTGAAGATTGAAATAAAGCAATTCAGTACAGTACAGATGATTCCTGCATGCTGATGTTTGATACAGCAAGCTCAGCTACTGGACAACTGCCAGTAACTGTATTTAGAAAACTCTTTTGAAGGTGAAACTCATTAAATTTTTATTGGAAAAAATAGGAATGGAGTTAAAGAGGGAAAGGTGGAAAAAGGAAAGCTCAAGTATAAGAATGGAGAATGGAGGAAAATAAATGATACTGAAAATGAATGAATGGTAAAATCTCTTTTGAATTGATTCCAGATGACTTCATGGAGCTAGGGAAGTCAAATAGTTCATTTCCCATTCTGTGCTATTGAAACTCTTCCAGAAAGAATAGGGAAACATGGCAAATGATTTATGAATGCCTTTATAGTATTATTTGAATTATGATTCAAACAATACTATAAAAGCATTCAATTCAAAATGATTCAAATGTTAGGTTTCCAAGTGATGAAACCCAAGGGATGAAAAAATGCTTTAAAAAAGGGTTTCGACAATCACAGCTGTGCCGCACGATCATTGGACCCTTTTTTAAAAAACTTTTTAAAGCATTTTTTTACTACCGGTTCAGGCGAATAGGGAGTAAAAAATACCTTTAAAAAGTTAAAAAAAACTAGTTGGTCACACCCACCCAGTCATATGACACTCCCCCAACCAAGCCACGCCCACAGAACTGGTAGTAACAATTTTTTACATTCCACCACTGGTTTACATCCATGCTCTTAGCCACTACACTCTATACCTCTCACCTGTAATAGAGAGCTTGATATAGGAGTTCTTGAACTTCTTTCAAAATTTTTAATTTTATTGTTTGACAGCCAGAGTAAACAAAGAACCAAAGAGTTTCAGATGCTGCTGTATGCTGCTCTAGCTATAAGACATCCGGAATTCATTTTATGTTCTGGAAGAAGTTGGATAACACTATATAAATTTCTGCATAAATACACTGAACTCTGTGCCAACCATTCAATTTTTAATATCCAACCCCCTACCTTCTCTCTGAGCTATATACTAGTCATTGCCAGTGAATTCTACACCTCTATATAAAATAGGAGTCTTGTTTCGTTTTGGCTCAGGAAATGCTCTGCACTATTGTGTACATTTTAAATTATATAGAATGGAAATAAATAAGATATAAAGCTTTGCGGTGAGGGGAGACATCCAATCTATGATAATGATAGATTGACTGATTTGGGATGACCTAGTTAGTAAATTAAAACTAGGTGTTTGCATTTTTTCCTACAAAGTTGAGTTGGCTCAACTGTGCGGCTACCCTTCATTGTGTTGGTGAACCCTCAAAATTGGCTAATTGAATACACCTGGGGTTGTGTGTTTGTATAAACAGAGGTGTTAATTCATAATGTAAATACACCAGTTTTATCATTTTGAATACATATTGAGAGGGGTATGATTACATCATGCACAAAAACAGGCCAGAAGCAAGCTCATTTGCAGAATATATCATGAATCTAAATGTAACCATCCTCAGAATATCATTAAGGGACTGCATCTTAAGAAGTTCAATACATAATTTCTGCAGAGTTTGAAAGAAACACTTGATTTTTGGGTCCCTACAACATAAGCAGTGTATGGATGTTCTGCTATTGTATATCTGACTCAGTTGCTGTTAAAACTGTTGAAGCTAGTTGCAAAGGGGAGGGTGTGGCTGTTTCTTTATTGGGGAAACTTTTCTTTTACCTACCCTGTTTTCCCCAAACTAAGACATCCCCTGATAATATGCCCAATTGAGCTTTTGCGTGCAGGGCAATACGGCCAAGCGCTTATTTCAGGGTTAAAAAAACTATAAGACAGGGTCTTGTTTTCAGGGAAAGACAGTATTTGTTTTTGAGATCCAGGTCCAAAAAGGATAATTCTTGCTTGACAGCTTTGTTGTTCCATCTCAGTAGTCCAGAGAGAAGGAAAAGATAAAATTGATGAATGATTTTTCAATTTCTGTCATTTCATTACATTATTCGTAATGAGATGGCCTCTAGTATTTGATTGGCTGATCAAATTTATACACCGTCCTTCTCACTAAACAAGTGACTCTGAATGGGTTACAAGTAAAAAAAACAGGGTCTCATTTCCCAGTCCTCAAAAAGTTGTGTGAAGATGCTCCCATTGTGCAAAGAAATGGAGCAAAGGCAAGAACAGTGTAGAGGCCAGTTTGAATTAAAAACTGGACAAGGTTCACCCAGGATTAGCATGGCATAGATCCTGGTTTATCATCATGATGTTGTCTATTGATTGACAATATCATTCCAGCCTGTGTGTGCTGGTTCAATATGAGAAAAGAAAAAAATGGGGGATACTGTAGCATGAATTAGTAAAATAGCCCAAATACCCCAAACAACTCACAATAATTTTAAAAGTATGTTTTAATGAAAATGAAATATTATCTTCAATTACATGGAATGAACGCTATCCTGGGAGTGAAACTCACATTACAGTTTACCCTTTTCAGAGTCCAATAATATTAACCTAATTGGAAGCTGTGCCATATATGAATGAGTTCCACATGTGTGGTAGAACATTTCCAACGCTTGAAATGGGTCATTGACTCTCACTGGAGTCCAGTGCCAGCAAACAAGCAATATAAGCTGTGATTCTCTTAACCTCAAGGAATTTTTGATAGCTACAGTTATCTGATTCCATTCTAGCTCTGAAACTAAGTCTTTTCTTCATACCTAGTGAAATACTTGCTTTTTTTAGTTCAGATTTGTTTAGAAAGCAAGCCAGGGGACATTTCTTTTATTATCCATTTGAAGCAACATATCTTGTGGTCTTGCAAAAGAGAACATACCTTATAAAAATGGAGCTATGACAAGTACAGGTGTACTTTAGAAACAAAGAACTTTTTATTTCCTTCTATGCTAACATAGTTCAGTTAATTAAACCTTCTTATAACAAATTGACTTGAGATTTTTTTTTAAAACTGGACAATAAGCCTTACTTTTCAAAAATCTTTATGTGCCAGGAAATGAAAAAAAGCATTTTAAGGCTCACAGAATCCGGTACGGAGGACATGCAGTTGACTCAAACTTGACTAAAGAGGTAGGAATGAGTTATTTCCAAACATGGAACAGACTTGTCCCCAAAGGAGAATCTGTCACTCTTCATGTGGTGCTATCTTCAGGCAATGGAAACAGCCTGAAATTCCATTGCAACCATAAATATGTTCAATTGGCAGTTAACAGCAAGCACGGCAACTATGTGTTCCATTTAGCAACTCTTTAAAAGAAATCCAAAGAAAGAGAATCCTGTGAGGACAAAACTATTAATAGAAGGCAATGAGTAATCAGAAGACGCAGGAGTTTGAGGTCCCTGCTGCAGTGGACTCCTACAGGCTTTTCACATTAAGGTTTGATGGATGATTGCATATAGTTCAGACACTCAAGCTGAATAAATACAAGATAGTGGCTTTGAGCATAATGACTTAACAGCCAGAGGCATCTTTTTATACTTAATCAGATGCTACCTATTGCAGTAAACCTTTCTTCATTAACTATCCTTGCATTTATGCAAAACTCCCAAATAAAATAGTTGTTTTAACCTGGTTGACATACATTTTATATTTTATAATCCATGGAAATTTTTTATTTTTTTTTTTTAAAAAAGGAGAAAATTGTGGTCCCAAATTATCCGAACCAAGAATGTTGAGCCTAGTAGCATAGGGAATTCTATTATGTACAGAAGAGGGCAAAACTTTTATCATAAAATACATTTGAACCCACTCAATTGTACTAATGTGTGATAACCCAGCTTGATGCAGAAACAAGAACACACTCACTTGTATGCAAACAATCTTTTTTTCAAACCCCAAATCCTCGTCATAGTTTTCTTCCGGCAAGGCCTACTCCCTTTAGATGAAAAGAGGAGAGATAACAAGATTAAAGCAAACCTGGATGCAGTCCAAGGCACTCCTTGTTGTTAGGAGATAACACACTGTCCGTGGATGAGTAAGGTATTTTCAACTGGAACAAGGAACAGAGAAGCTACGCAGAAAACAGCTTTTGACTCCAGCAAGGAATTTCTACAAAACTGACTACTTTTAAAGCCCCAAGCTCAGCTCAATCAATAACCGTCTCATTCCTCACTTCCTCCTGAGTAGACCTTTTTCTAACCCTCTCTTGTCCTTGGGTCTCTGTCTCGGATCAAATGGGGCAGCTTCTCCCATTTCTTCCTCTGAACTTCCCCTCTCTGGCTCCACCCCTTCACTGGATCCAGCCTGGGTCTGCTCTTCCCCATCCTCAGCTCCAGCCTCCCCCTCACTGCTCTCTGCCTGCTGTTTTGACCTACAAGTTGGACACTGACAGAGGCATGACAGATCGGACTTGATTTTACAACCTTCTTTGTGGTGGCTTTACAGTGAATGCCACAGTCATTAAGTGAACACTGCAGTTGTTAAGCAAAGCACTTGTTCACAATGGTGCGTTCCTTAAGAGAAACTGGAAGTAAAGGCTGGTTTCCATCAAAACCATGATAAATCATAGTCACGTCTTCAGGATGGTCTGACAATCACTGTAAATGTGAGCTGATTGCCAAGGGTCCAAAATGAAGTCACGTGACCGGGGGGGGGGGGAGAGAGCGGGGAAGGCATGCTGGAATTTTGCAACCAGGTCGTAAGTAGTCTTTGGGGAATCCGTCGTAACTTTAAGTGGTCACTAAGAGACCGGTCATAAATTGAAGATTTATGGGCAATCCACCGAAAAGAATGTGGGAGAAGGTCTGAAGGCAAATTAGAAAAAAGAATATATTGCCTTATCTTTACAGCAGCTAGACTCGTAATAGCACAGAACTGAAAAAAACCAATCACATCCACCAGTATAGCATTTATACAAAAGAAAAATTACGAGTGTACCAAGAATGATAGACTCTCAATGGAATTAAAAGGAAAGGGAGAATCAGACTGTCATGAGGTATGGGAAAAATGCTACCTATGGGTGGAAAATAAACGAATTCCGAAATAAGGGATACGAAGGTAACAGGAAGGTGAAATGTATATGTATTAATCAATAGTAATAGAGGTTAAAGAAAACCACGTAAAAGGTGATGAGAGTAGCACCGATAGAAAAGTTGTAGTAATGAATATAGATAGTTTTTAAGAATATATATTGTCTTGATTTATTTATTTTTGTTATGTTTATTGTTGCTTGTGTTTATTTGTTCTTATTTAGTTTTTTATATGTTTTATTAATTTTCAATAAAGATTCTTTTTTTTAAAAAAAAGAATGGGAGACATTAGTCTGGCTAAGGATTATTTGGGGCAAAGGCACTGCAGTTACAGCATTTAATTTGTTCCTCATCTTGAAATTCTTTGGGGAGTAGCAGGCAGCTGATGCCCCTTTGCATCCCCACGGTTTCATCCCCACATCTAAAGCTCATATATAGCATCCACAGCCGGCTTTCGGACAAATCAAGGGATGTGTGCAGCGTGATGGGAGGAAAGGCAACCCAGAAATGCAATTTATGATCCTTCCTGATAAGATCTTATAAAATTTCCTGGGCACAGCCGAAATTACATTTCCATAGCTCTCTCGCGCTGATCTCCTTGACTAGATGATGCTTGCTGTTTTTATGGCTACATTTATTGCAATATAATAAAGTGAAATGGTGAGCTTGGCGGTACAGTGGAGGAAACCAGAAAAACACCGGGACATTTGTTTCTGCGCCCCCCTCCTTTAAGCACCGGGCAAAAGTTTTTGCTTTTCTTTGGCAAAAATGACCCAGCTGCCGGCCCTGGGTGCCTTATATTGGAGGAAAATGCTTTTGCATTCCAAGGCACTTGCTGTTCCCTATCACAGTTGTTGTTTAATGATTTGCAAAAATGAAGGCGACATGAAGAGGAGAAGCACTGCTTTTTATTTTCCTGGGTTTCTTCCCCCCCCCCCCCAGCCTTTAGTTGTGAGTCAATTGTGGAGAACCAGGAGCATGGGCCGTTTCTGTTCAGTCTTGCTGTAAATTGGTCCTAGGGGCTATTCATTAATGTCTACTTATTAAACTTGCACTCGGTCTTCCCAACATATGATGCAATACGGTAATGAAAAGAGTGCTCCTTAGCATATGCAGAGGTCATTTTCCATTGCCAAGTGACCAAAATCTGACAGCCAGAACCTGGGATTAGGAATAGCTAGTGTGCTCCTTCAGTAAAGGATTGTTGTGCATTTCTGATATTCATGTGCATCACAGTACTTAACATTTATAAATTAGGTTGGATACAAAGTCTGGCATCCAATAGCAACAGCACTTAGACCAGGCCTGTCTGGTGCGTCATTCCCACCCCTGCTCCGCAAAAAACATCACAATGTGTCATGTGACAGATCGAGTTTGACACCCGTGACTTAGAGTTATATACCGCTTCACAATGCTTTACATCCCTCTCTAAGTGGTTTACAATCTGGGTCCTTATTTTAGCGATCTCGGAAGGATAGAAGACTTGAATCAACCTTCAGCTGGTCTGGATTGAACTGCTGGCAGTCGGCAGAGTTATCCTGCAATCCTGCATTCTAACCACTGCGCCACCCTGGCTCATCCACAAAGAGGTTCCCGATTCATAGTTTGGTCTTAGAACATATGCCAGCTCCTGTTTTGAGTACTGGAAGAGGCAGACCATTCTACATTCAAGAAAGATGCAAGCTGAGATTGCAGAATGCTTGATTTTGGTTAGGAATTGGGCTTTGTGAAGAAACGGAAGTACGGGTGGTCCTTTTTCCCCCATTTAGTAACCTCTTTTGCCAGGTTTGCTGAGTGAATCACTGTGGCTGTTAAATTAGTAGCGTCCGTTGTTAAGTGACTCTGGCTTTCCCATTGACTTCACTTGTCAGAAGGTTGCAAAAAGGGGATCACATGATCTTGGGATGCTGTGACCATCCTACATGGTTGCCAGGCGTCCAAATGTAAATCACATGACCATGGGTCAGAAGTATGAAAAATGAGCATAAGTCACTTTTTTCAACGCTTTTGTAACTTCCAACTGCCACTAAATGAACTGTTGTAAGTTGAGGACTACCTGTAGGCTCTTTCGCCCTGGTGAAAGACACAGAAATAATAGACCTCTTTCATCTTCAGTCAATCCCTGACTTTTAACTGGACAGAACTCTAGAGTTATGGAAAAGAAATTGGAGATTTATCTCTGTGCTTGGTATACTGTGTTTCTCTGAAAATAAGACCCTGCCTTATATTTTTTGAACCCTGAAATAAGTGCTTGGCCTTATTTTGGGGAAGCTTATTATTTTGGGGTGTGTGGAGGAAACCAGAAGAAATGGTGGGGACTGGCTGCACATGCGTTTTAAGTATTTTGGGGGAGGACTTATTATCAGGGGATGTCTTATTTTTGGGGGAAACGGGGTATGTAGCAGCCAAAAGTAGTTAATTTGCAAAAACCCAGGCAATATGTAGGTGGCAGCAAAGGGGATATATGAAACCAACTTGTTTTGTATCCCAAATCTGAAATCTGCTTATTACTGCACCTACTCTTAATTTCTCTACTATGGTCCTTTCCACTCTTCAATGTCAAGAATGCCTTGAATTTTCTTTTTGGAACATGCGCTGGCCTTTTCTTTAAGAATCTTTTTGTCTTAAAGAATGGAATAAAGAAGGACGTGTTCTTCAATACTACCATTGATGGGCGAGTGGAGACATTGATTACCTCACTGTACTCAGAGGCACTGTAGGCATCGGTCTCTGAGATATTAGTGCAAGACAGGAAATTAGCTATCCGGATAATAAGGTGCTTCAGTCTATCTGTTTTATTTCTGTCTCTTTTTCCTCTCCATTTTGCGCCAGTTCAGTCAATTATCCCTTCTATTCAGAATGGTCCCTCACCCCACTGCCTCATGATCAGTCTTCCATTTTAGAAATAAAAGATGTTACCTGTTAGCATTTAGCCTAGAGAGCTTTCTCTTCCACCTTGCTTCGTGTTCCTCACTCTCTCTCTCTTTTTAATTTAGGCTCAAAAATCGTTGGGAAATGGAGTGTAATATTTACACAGACTACCAGAAAGTTTAGAGTGTTCCGACCTCTTGAGAGGCATTATCTTGGTGGTCCTTTCCTAGGGGTCAGAATTACTTCTCCGTATTTGAGTTTGCTGGATTAAACATCTTATCATCCCCATAGTGGCCTATAAGCAAGAATATTTCAGGATCCAATCTGGGTCGGTCACTGGGACCAGAAGTTTTCTCATCCGAGCTTTTGGGTTCGTGCTGGATCCCGTCTTTAGGGGATGTCACCTGAAGATGGCCTCCAGCACGAGTCCGAAAGCTTGGTTGACTTAAGTCTCTGGTCCTGGTGACCCCAACCAAGCAAGATTATCCTGCCACATGCATATTCGGCTTCATTTGATTCCACCTTATGATTCTTGATGAAGGTATCTTTTCTTTTATGTACACTAAGAGCGTATGCACCAAGACAAATTCCTTGGTGCATACCAATCACACTTGGCCAATCACACTTGGCCAATAAAAAATCTGTTCTGTTCTATTCTGTTGTTCTGTTCTGTCCTAACCTATCCTATCCTAACCTAACCTTACCTTACCTTACCTTACCTTACCTTTTCCTATTCCTATTACCATCCCATTCTATTTATCCTATCCTATTCCCACCCCATTCCCTATCCTCTCTTATCCTATTCCCTCCCCATTCCCTATCCTATCCTATCTTAACCTTTCCTAGTCCTATTCCTGTTTCCATCCCATTCCCTTTCGTTCCGTTCTGTCCCATTCTATTCTGAATATTTCAGATGGGGTCCCAAAGGTGCTTTTTTCAGGAGGCAAGTGGACTTTGTTGTTTTTTCTTTTGAAGACGTTTGCTTCTCATCAGCTTCTTCAGCGCTGACAGGGTAGTGGGCAATGGGATGATTTATACTCCTTGCAGACAGCTGGTAATGACCAGGTTTAACTTTAGAGGGTCATGGAAGCACTTGGAGGCTTATCTGTGTCCTCAGGGTCACCTGTGTAGTGTTCCTGGTTCCTGTAGTGTGCAAAGTTTTCCTCTTTGAAACCCATTCCTTCTCCCACACACCGTTCAAAGGGTGTTCGTCCCAAATTGTAAAGCGAAAAGTCTGTAGAGATTCTCAGTCATCCAAGTCATGGTTGTTTCCCAAGTTGCCTTTTTTTCTGGAGGCAGCTGGACTTCCCTTGGGTTTTTTTTTCTTCTTCTTTTCTTTGCAGACTTTCAGATGGCCTGCATGGTTTAGCAGGCAAACGTTCCGCTAAATTCGTTGAAGATTGCAAGAGCCTATCTCATACCTATGTAGCATTAAGGCCCCTTGTTTCCAAAGAGACTTATTCCCAGGAAAATTTGTGCAAGATTGCAGCCTGAGAGCGTTTATGCTTGTTTCCAGATGCCGTTTTTTTCTCCCCGTTAGCTTTCCAACGCAAGTAGGTACATGGCTGGGCTGTTGATGAGAGAGCTGGCTCTACTGAAGCACACAGTCATGATTGCTTCTCAAATCATCTGACTTCAGTTCACAGCAGGGAAACCTGTCCTGAAGGAGATTAAGGTCCCGCCTTGGCAACTCCAGAATCAAGGTGGGACGAAGCAGGCCATTGCCTCCTTGCCTTCTCACGAGGATCAGCAAAAGTCTTAAGACGCTTCCAAGGAGAGAGGGTAGATTTCAAAGTGATGAGACTCTATTGATCACATTACTACTGGGGATAAAGGGATAGAGGAGGCCTGCTTTCTGGAACTTACCCACCGGCAGTCAGACAGGAGACCTGGCTTTGGGGATTCTCTTGCCTCCTTTTTCAGTCCCTGCCACCCGCATTAGCTGTGGATTCACACACAGCCTGTTTCACCTCTGATGCTTTCACATGTTTAGACCTGAGTTTTCCTGTCATTTCCAGCTTTGATGTTGTCGTGCCTCTGTCAGGATCCGGCTCGGAGGTCGAGGAAGAACAGCTGGCAGAGAGCAGTGTGGGGGAGGTTGATGCTGCAGATGAGGATGTGGAAGAGCAGGCCCAGGCTGAACCCAATGGGCTACGGGCAGAACCAGAGAGGAGGCGTTCAGAGGAGGAACTGGGATCAGCTCCCCCACCTGATCCGAGGCAGAGACGCAGGGACAAGAGAGCTTTGGAAAAAGGTCTACTCAGGAGGAAGTGAGGAATGAGTCGCAGCTGAGCTTGGGGCTTTAAAAGTAGCCAGTTTTGTAGAACTAATCGCTGGTGTCAAAGGCTGATTTTTCGGTGTAGCTTCTTTGTGGCTCTTTGCCTTCATGATCATGGATTCCTTTGTGAGATATCTCAGCAAGCTTCAGACGATGTCATCTCTGAGTAATTGTGATTATCTTGAACTGCAGCCAGATTCTATTACTAATCCCTGGCGCATCTCTGCTTTGCCTCTGAAGAAACCCAGCATTGCCGGAAAAGACTTTTTAAAAGCATTTGGCTTTGCAATAAAGACCATTTCCATATCATTGTTTGCCTTTCTGCTTTTGCATCAAGCTGGGTCATCACACGGAGTCCATTTAAGCTCTAAATCTATACAAGTCTCCCTTCATTCTTTTATCAGTAAATATGAACACAAAAATGATTTGTCACGAAAGCGACTGCCTGCAAAGGCTCCTGAATTGGGGCTGAAAGTTGAAGTGGAAGCAGTATCCTCCATCGTCCCATATTTGGGTAGGCCCTGAGAGACCAGTTTCACCAGAAAAAAACACTTAATCTGAGTGGACCAACGATACTACCACACACCCGGTCCTCTAAATAATTTACTCCCTGCTTTTAAATGCAAGGATTTTTTTTTTTTTTTTTTTAAAGATGGAATGTAAAAACTTTTCCCTGGTTGATTAAGCAGAACACGTTTTATTATTCAATCCGTGTCGTGATTGAAAATAGGTATGAGATGTAAATGGTGAGAGGGCTCAAGACTTCTCTTGTTAAAAAAAAAAAAAAGCACTTGTGATGATCTAATTTGACCTAAAATCGGGAGGAACTGGGACAACTCCTGACAGAAAACATTTTATCAGAAAGCTTGAGGTTTTAGAGAGAAGAGGAAAAAAAGCCTATGTCTATAGACATTTCATAGCATTCTAGGCTGCATAAACAGAGGGATAGAATCAAGATCACGTGAAGTGTTAATACCACTTTATAATGCCTTGGTAAG